>VSMD01106354.1:0-59913 GCA_008750895.1 Mirza zaza
ATAATAAACTCTCTTTTGCAACTTTAAAGTCAACCTATAAAGCAAACACACAAGCACATTAACCAAATGTTACAAACCTCTACAGTGAAAGCAAGGGCACAGTTGACAAATGACGGTAGATGGTATCCAGGGAAGAAGAGGTGAAGGGAAGGTTGAGGGCTCACTATCTTTAACCAAGTGGGAAGATGAGGTCTTTTTCCCTCTGAGGTTAATGAAGCAACACAAAGTTAAGATATGTTCCATAAAGTTACAGCTATAACCACTGAAGGAAGAACAAGACAAACTTTGGAGGGGGAAAGTATATTTTGCAAGTAAGCTAAGTCCTTACCTTTCATAGACAGAGTTACTAAGATCCTAGAAAAATAAGTTAGGAGAGTAATATAAACCTAAAAAGAAGAGTTATTGAGCTGACCACTAGAGAGCTAAGTGTAGAACCACTTAAATATAGTTAGTTGCTTCTGGGTAGCCCAGGTGGGGAGGGTGAGAAAATGAACTGTTATATTTTAACATATTAGTGTTTGTTTTTCTTTTTCCTTTTTCTGTCTTTTTTGTGTTTATATGTGGTCTTTTGGAGAAAACTTTATTTATTGAATTTACTTATTTTTAATTATTGTGGGTACATAGTAGTTGTGTATCTTTATAGAATACATGTGATATTTGGGGAAAATTTTTAAAAGAAGGAACCCTCTCTGACCTTTTATGAGGCGAATATTACTCTGATACCAAAACCTGGAAAGGATACAACAAAAAAAGAAAACTACAGACCAATATCCCTAATGAATATAGATGCAAAAATNAAAAAAAAAAAAAGAAAAAAAAAAAAATAGATTGCTAGTCATCCTTAAAGACTCACTTTTCCCCCAAAGTATCATATTCAGAAGTGAAAAGGTGAGTCTCGTGCAAATATATATAGAATGAATATATGTCAAAGGTTTTACTGAACTCGTTTATTAATAAGACTATTCAGACGATGGTAAAGCCAAGTCAAAGAATGTTTAAAGGAACAATTATCATTCACCATAAAAGGTATTTTGAAATAAATTTGAATTAGAGACAAAAATGAGTTAATCCTGTAGGGTAATAACTGTAACCTTGGAGCTGTCTTTTTGTCAAGACATACATCTTCTTGTTAAGAAGTAACTTCTCCCATGAACTAGTAAATTGCAAAGTGAATGACTGAGTTCTCCTAGAGTTAAATAATCCTTGTCTGAGCTTGCTGAACAGTGTCTGAGACTAATACTGAAATGATAAATTTTACTTTCTTAATTGCCAATTTTGAATAACTTTTGTTTCTAAAACAACTCAAATATTATTTAATGAGGCTTTCTCTAACCCTCTGAGCATCTGTTTTTCTCTCACGTTGTGTGCATTTCCATGGCATATCTCCTTTATGGCAGTAATCACATTTTTGTAATTGTTAATTGTTTCATGCTGCTTCACTCCCCCACTAGAAAGTAAGCTTGCTGTGTGCAGGACTGGCATGTAGTAAATCATCAAGATTTTTGTTGAATGAATGGTTTAATTTTCAAATGGTATTGGCTGTCTTCATAATGTAGAGACAGGAAATTAGAGATGAGAACACAGGAGAAGAAAGATCAGTAAATGCACAGCTAGAAGGGAAAAACTTAAATCTCCTACAAAATCTGTTGATGAGGCAGTTTGCAAGTTGTCCAATAAATAGTTGGACAAAATTCTGTCTTTTAAGTCAGATATTAAGGGAAGTAGAACCCACGGAGAGGGACTGCCAGGTTATATGACTTATGGAAACCTCACCTCTTTCTTCGATCTTTTGTAAACCTTTAATCTTAATGCCATACTCCTGAATATTAAGGAGAAAATGTCCTCCTGTTTGTTTCATACCTGAGGGCTAGGGAAGCTGGGAAATGGTGCCACTTCCACTTTGATAAAGCCCATAATCATCATAAACCTTTATTTTTTTGCTGCTAGAATGACCCCTCCCGCAGGTGGACTGGATGCAAACATAACACCTGGAACCTTGATCATCTTTTTGGCTTGTTTTGTTTTGAAGAGTGTTTGGAGTGTTTGTCCAGGCGCAGGAGTCTCAAGATTTCTTTCCAACTAGGAGAAGTTGTTGAGTGCTCCCAACAGCTGTTAGGCATCTACATTTTTTTTTTAATCTGTTTTGCCAATATACGGAAGTGTCCCTCACTATCTCCCTCTCAATCAAAGGCCTTCATTTGAAGCTGTATCATGTTGACTCCTATTGATAGAACTGATCCATGGTCTTTCAGTAATATACTCAGATGGGCTGAATCAGGTTTTAGCTGTCACCTTTCAGGTGCTTTCTTGCCTCATCCTTGAGCCAGGCCCTCCCTTTTTTCTTCTTTCCCAGTCTAGGGCGGCCCCAGGAATGGGCTGCTCATCTCCGCAAACTTTGGGACATAGGCTCTTTAACTCCTCCCCATCTTGAGATTGGTCACTAGCTGGTCCTCAACTGGCAGTCATTTCCTGTAGATTCTATAAAGGCTAGTGAAGGGACCAGGCTCTCCAGGGACCTTAGAGCCGGTGGTCCATGCCCTGCTTACAGGAGGGTAGTGGGACTCAGCTCCCGCTGATTGTTGCTGGGTACTTAAGTGAGACTGTGGTTTCCAAGGCCATCATTCCTGAGCTGCTACAAATGCAGACTTGTATATGAAATCACCTACTTTTCAAAATGCTGTGTGGGCTAAGTGAAAAGTATTGTCAGGCTGCATTCACTTGGAAGCCAGTTTATAACTCCAGCCTAGTGCTCGAAATCCAGGGCCCTTTTAGTCTCTTAATTGGTCTCCCTGCAACATCCTTGTTCTGTGGTCTCCATACTGAAGCTAGAGTGATCTTTTAAAATGCAGACCTAAAGTCATTTCTTCTCTGTCTAAAACCCTGCAGTAATTTCCTGTTAGAGTCAGAGTAAAGGCCAGAGGCTTTCTTGTATTCCCCTCACTCCTCATTCTCTCTGAGTTCTGTCCATTCTTTTTGCAGCTCCTTTTGGTTCCTCTAAACCAGGGGTCCTCAAACTACGGCCCATGGGCCACATGCGGCCTGCTGAGGACATTTATCCAGCCCACAGAGTGTTTTTGCCACCACTGCCTGTCCTACTTAGCAGCCGACTCGTCCTGGACCCACAGTACGCATGTGTGGAATGTGCACCACACTCTCCAACGGCCCTCCAACGGTCTGAGGGACAGTAAACTGGCCCCCTGTTTAAAAAGTTTGAGCTCCCCTGCAGTCTAAGCCACCACACTAGCAACTACAGCCTTTGCCAATACTAGTCTACCTACTTGGGACTTTTATTCCACTCTGATCATTTAATGAACTTTTAAACACCTTTCAAGGCTCAGCTTATGCTGTAACAGGCTTTCCTTAAAGCCCTGTACTGGATTGGTTCTTTATCCTTTATATTTGGTCAACATGCCCTGGTCCTCTTGTGTCATAATGCAGATCAAACCCTAAATTTTAATGATCTGCTCACCAGTTACCTTTCCCACTGGACTACAGTCTTCATTAATGGATAAGATGATGTCTGTTTAGTTTAATAGTGTATCTCAGTACCTGGTACAGTGTCATGCACATAGTATAGAGCTTTATAAATATGCAGTGATTTGACATTGTGTTAACATTTCCTGTGAGAAGCATGGAATATTTTAAGGACATAGGATTTCATAAGGGGGCAAGCTGTGGTGATCTTAGACTGGTGTTTTTTCTAAGACTCTTACAATGCAGGCTTTTGAGAGGGGAGACAGTTCCATGCAGTGATTCTACTTTTTCTTGTAATGATCTTGCTTTGCTTTCTAAAAGATAAGTCATTAATAGTTCACTACTTTTCCTGAAAGGCTCTTGGTGATCTTTACATTTGTTGCATAATGAAGAACTAGAACAACTCTGAGACAAATATGTAGTCTTGTTTCATGTGGCCTAGAGGAGGAAAAATTCTATATTTCAACGGCTCCTAACATAACTTGAATAGGAAGAAATGTCTTTAGTAGGTAAACGTTTTTTGAAAAAAAAGCATTAGTGTGCATTTACGTTGAGAACAGAGAAAAACATAATGCCATTCAGTAACACAATAATATATAACTAGATACATCAAGAGGACCATAGAGAAAGATGGTTAAAACAAAGGGATCCACAGAGAGAAGTTGACAGGTAGATACAAGAAATCCCTGCTTTCTCCTCTAACCTGTCTTCATTCCTCAAAGAAAGACAATAAGAGACAAATGGTCCTATGTCTATGGCAGTCACCTCCACAGATGTTACTACTAAGGATGGTGGTCTGGCTGTCCTTTTTCAATGTGTCACACAGTTGTGGATGGATACTGTATCTTAGCTCTTACCCCATAAGCTGTGTAAAACTTAACAAAGTCCACCTCTGCCCAAAACAATTCCAGATTGTGCACGTTGAGGTAATAGAGATTCCTTATTCCCTTTAGCATGTGTGCCACTCTTAGGTAATGTCCTTGGATTGTCATATTAAATTTATATTTAGAGTACAGGATTTCCAATCCAGATGAAAAATGTTTCCAAATGCCATAATGCTGTGGCTTATCTCTATTAATTGCCTCCAGGAAGAAACATACTTAGAGTGAAAGGACATCAACTCGTCTGAGCACTGAGGTGCTGCTTATGTTCCCTTCCATGGTATTGACTCAGGTGACTTCACTGTGAAGGGAAGTTCACTAACAAAATTAGAAGCCAGTGTAGAATACACTCTGATTTTTGCAAGAATGAGTTCCCAGTCTCTTATTTCTCAAGGATTTTTTTTCAGATATAACAAGACCCAAATTATGTCTACATATCTACATATTTCTGTCCTTTCTGGGTATTTTTCTTTGTTTGTTTGTTTGGGTCTGCTGAAGGAGATTTTGATTTCATCTGCTCAGATTCTTCGTTCCACAGTCTCTAAGGAAGGCCCTCCACTCTTGCTAGACTGCTTCTGCTGGGATTCCAAAACAAAATGGAAGGGGCAGAGGAACAAAAATATGAGGCTCAAGAGCTAAGGCCAAAGGAGATGTTTCTTGAAGTTACTTTCACTGAAGCATTGGTTTATGAATGGCAAGTGCATGGAGAAGAAATTTTTAAAAATTCTATTAAAAAAACAGAACTGAGGTTATCTGTATATCCCTTTATAATGTCGAATAATTTTGAATAACTAGAAACAAAACTTGAGTTCATTTGACATTACTTTTGCTTGTTAACTTGTTTCTTTGATTAGACTTCCCTCTGACATTGACCTTACTGGAGACTCTTTTATGGTTGTTATGGCAGAAAATGTGGCAGATGAGGAACTAAAGTCCTCACAATTTCAAATATTGTTTATCATGGGTTAAATGGGTGAGCTAATGAGGAGACAGACTGAATGTGTATGGTAGTCCCTTCACATAAGTCAACAGTTGTGCACGTGAATGATTTAAATTACATATTTAATACAACAACCACTGCCTACCTGTGGGTTTTTTTTGTTTTGTTTTAAACAGAGTCTTGCTCATTCTCTTGTGAGTAAAGTGCAATGGCGTCAGTTATCATAGCTCACTGCAGCCTCAAACTCCTGGGCTCAAGCGATCCTCCTGCTTCCGCTTCCCCAGTAGCTGGGACTTACAGGTGTGTGAGAACGGGGTCTCACTCTAACTTAAGCTGGTCTCAAACTCCTGAGCTCGAACAGTCCTTCTGCCTTGGCCTCCCAGAGTGCTAGGGTTGCAGGTGTGAGCCACCATGCCCAGGGCCTACATGTGGCTCTTAAACATTGGAAATGCATATTTCAAATTGAGATGTGCTGTAAGTGTAAAATACACAAACAGTTTTCAAGACTGAGTATTAAAAAAGAATGTAAAATATTTTAATTGTTTTAACTTTACTGAGCCATAATTCACATATTGTACAATTCACCAATTTTAGTGTATTTTAAATACTGATTTATGTACTGAAATGGTAATATTTTTGACATATTGGCTTAAAATATATTGAAATTTCACCTTTTCACATTTTAATGTAGCTGCTAGAAAATTTAAAATATGTTGCTAAGATTGTATTTCTATTGGATAGCACTGACTTAGCTTGTGATTTTATAACTTGTTGAAGAAAATGTAATCAAAATATCCTTTGACCCAATCAATACATACCCTTTTCCAAGTTAGAAATTCTACGGGTCTGCTCCTTCTCTTGTAATCACCCAAAATACATTGGGAGACATCTCTCTCTCCCTGTGGGTTAGTTAGAAAATGATCTTGGTGGGTTTTGATGAGCAAAAGTAGGGGAAGGAAAATGGCATAATCTCTGTTTTCCAAAGACTTAAAATCTCACTTGGCATAAGCTCATGTCAGAATGTATTTATGTCAGTTAATTTGTCCTGAGTGATCATAGCTAACTTGCTGTGTTATCTCATTCAAATGTTTCAAACTAGGTTCTGGTAGCCCTCCTTAAATATATCTATCTATTTCTTCTGCATGGAAATGTTTCCAACCTGTCACAGAGTTGTATATAAATAAACTCTTAAAGGACCTGTCACAGTGGAGTAAGTCAAAAATTAATTTTTTCTTTCTGGCAAAAGCAGGACTTCAGTTCTCTTAATGGACTGTGTATGGGAATCCAGGCTGTGATGAGGTTTTTAATGTGGACCTTGGTTTTATATAGCACTTTGAAAACTGCATTTACATTTTCTTTTACTATCTCCATGAAAGAAAGTAATTAGAAATCAAGCCTTCAAGAAAATAAGTAAACATCACTGGCATTCTTTAACGATCCGAACTCGCATGAGATTCTGCTCCTTTAAGGAATTGAATTTTTTATTTCCTTCTGTTTCACAGGAACTTTGCAGTGAATAGACTGAGAGCAGACTAGTAGGCGACCTTGGCCTTGTCTTGGCTGATAATCTTGTTAGAAACATACCAAAGGCTTAGAATCATTTACTTATGCCTCCATTAATATCTTCTCCTTGGGTGATTTTATAGAAATTAATTTAGAAACAGCATTTGTTGGAGCTGGGAGACTCCAGGGCAATGGTCTGTGGTCCCAGCTGCACATGGAAATCCATGGAGATGCATTATATATACATCCGGGTTTCCAGGCCACACCCCGAACCAATTAAGTCGATCTCTGGGTTAAGTCCTACTCATCAGTTATTTTCAAGCCTGGCCCTTAATCCTGACCCCTGAGTGGTCCCTGGGGTGCTTCTTTGGAACTGCAGTGCTCCTCGAAGCCCTGATTGACCGCTTATCCAATCTGAAATCTCCGCTTTACAGATTCAAGAGTCAGACCTGTCCAGTATCTTGGTTAAGGACACTTTTTTTTCCCCTGCCTTCATTCTCCCTTTTCCACCTCCAGTTTCTTTGTTCTTCAAGAGGGGGAATGCAGTTAGTGTAGGTGCAGAAACATAATTCCAGCCTGATGTGTTGGATTTGAGTAGTGACCTCCTTTCTTCCACTCGACTTTCCTTCTACTTAGCTCTCAAAGCCCTTGATAGCAGTGAAGTCAGTTTAGAGATTCCTGAACAGTAAGTGTGGTCAGTGCACTAAATAAATAATGTTTGACAAATATTTGCTGCTATTTTTCATAAACATACAGATGCCACTTGTGATTAATGGAAAATAAACTTGTTTCAAAGTTATAATGTACACATACCAGCTGCTTGTCATGATGCATTTTATCAATCAATAATAGCAGTATTAATAACTCTTATTGAGCATTTATTTACTGTGTGCCAAATAGCACTTAGTGCTTTATGTGTATATTTTCTTTGAGTGTCAAAACAATCATAGGAGGCAGGGATTATTAATTATCTCCATGTGAGAAACAGGCTGAGATGTTAAATAACTGGATCATTTTTATATAACTAAGGCTGACTGACTCTAAAACTTTGTGTTTGAACACTCAGTCCCGCTGCCTCTCAAAAGATGATAGTAGCTTTTCCCCAACCCCCAACAAATCAGTCTTTGTATTTAAAGGTGATTTTTGTTTCAAGACGGGTGAGAATCACTGCCTTGCAAAATTCTTCTCCTTGTCCTATCCCCTGGTTTGTGGGTGGGCTCTGGATATAGTTCAATTCTCCTTTTCATGAAGTGATTACAAACACAATATCTCAGGGACAAGGCAAGGAGTGCTAGTGAGTGAAATGGGTCAGGTTTGCATTTTAAGCATTTAAGAAAGGTCTGTAACATAGAACAATGAGAACATAGAACAATAACTATCCTGGAACAATGCGTTTTTCTGAAACCTACTTTGTGAGATCAGCTTTTCTCTCTCTCCACCCCTACTTTTGTTAGAAACATAGCTACTAAAGTATTTCTCTATTAAAAATCACATATATACATAGCTCTCTGATATCCATATATCAAGAAAAAGGTTGTAAGTGTTATAAGGTTAGAAGTGGCCACAGATACTAGGCTTTGTTGTCAGAGATACAATAAGGAGTGGTGAAGTCTGGGATAGCCAGGAGATTATATGGGGCAGCCACATTATTCAGCTCTAAAAGATCGTGGCTGGTCCTGTGTTGCCTAATTTTGGGTGTTTCTCAGAAGAATCTGGAAAATTGGATGTTTATGTGAAATACTCCAGTTTTTTAATGTCAACGTAAATCATACAAAAACACTGTGGGGGCTCCACAAATTTATATTTTCAATCTAGTTATGGCTCTTGGGCCTCTGGGTCAGAACCTTTATTTTTAATGGGGAAGGAACAAACCAAAGCCAAAGAGCAGAAAGCAGGACAAGCCTGGTAACGTTCCGAGATAGGCCTGGGACCAACCGCGTGTGGATCACCCTTCTGTATGGTATCTGTGGTTTGAGCTATTGTGGCTTCTGGGCCATTCAGTGTCAGTGTGTGTGTTGGGGGAAGCTGATAGAGCCCAGTGGCTTTTTTCCTTAACATCCGACTTGTAGTGTCTTGCAATGACCAGGGAGCACCGAGGGGGCAGTGGGCTTCCTGCTTAGGTTCAGTTTCTCATTAACTTCAGCTTGATGAACTCTTCAGCATGCAGGAGGCTGGCAGCCATGCTGCAGAGGCAGCAAATGATAAGAGATAAGCAGAAACAGAAGGTCGTGGATGTTTTGCTTTGTGCCACAGGAGAGCCTACCAGGGACTTATCACAAATCACTTGACCTGCCAAAATTCCACCTGATCGGGCAAACGTGCATTGATCTTTTCTGCCTTTACCGGCGTATCGCTTTCTCTTTCTAGCTATTTCCATTTACTTTTATTTAGTCCACTCTCACCAAGTAAGAATCACAAGCTCCCAGGATGGCTGATTAAAGAAGAGGTCTTGAATAAATTGTAAGGCAGCCCCTTCATGTTAAAAATATGTGGATTGAAGTCAACAACAGTTGGGAGAGACTTTGCAAAAAGCCTTCTGTAAAGTTAGTCGGACTAGAACTGAGGCTTCCTGTCTTGTTTCCATTATCCAGAGACCCCGAATCTAACTGTGCAGCAGAATCCCATGAAGAGCATTAAAACTCAACTGTACAGAACACCCCAGATCTATTCAATTAGAATTTCCAGGGGTGAGGACTAGGAATGTGTGTCTATATATATATATATATTTTTTTTTTTTCAAGTTCCTGGGTCATTTGAAGGTACTTCCATGTACTAGTTACTGGAAATCACTGACTTCTACTTGTGACTCCACACTGAGATGGGTCACAGCTGAATTCTGGTGCAAGCATTCTTAATAATACTTTCACATTTCTTGGTGATAATTGGTTTACTGATTGTTGCCTTCTGAGCAAATCTGAGAGAGTAGAAATTGTCATACATAGCATAGAAATGCTTTATTGTTACAGATCCCTGATGCTTGACAAATTTTAGTTAAAGTATGTTCAAAGATTTATGGCATTTGAGGTTCTTAATGCTTATGTGAGCAAAATCCTCAGGATTTCTATCTAAGGCAAAAAGAATGAGAGATACCAAACTTACTGAAAATGGGTTTATGATAATATGCTTAACTTTAGCCGTGGAGATCTTTAATGTCTTCTCTGGCCATGAATGAATAGTTGTGGTCAACATAGTAATAGTAATTAAAACAGTGAATAAAATGTACTTAAGTGCTGACCATGTGCTAAAACTGGACTAAATGTTTTTTCATATATTATCTCAGTCTTCACAAACCATATGAGGTATATTATTTTCACTATTTTCCATATGAGAAAACTAAGCCTCAAATGTAATACTTACCCTGGTAAATGTAGTTAGGAAGATGCAGAGCTAGCTATTAAACTGCAAAGGTGGACACAGCCTGTTGACAAGTACTAATTGGTGACTGTCCACTCAGTATTCTTTATAAACACCATCAGTTCCACCTGCTCAAAATCTGCATCCATCACGATTCCCTCATCTCCACTTCACCATGGACTCTACAAATCCTAAAATACAGTACTGAGTCAAGGGAAAAATATTTTTCTGAATATACAATCAGAAATAGAAACTATTTGCTATAGTATATAAATAAGGCATTTTCTTCATTCTGGGAACCTGGTCTTCCTTGTTGGGGAACACCATTGTTCTATAACTTTGTTCCACTAACATACACATAACTTGGATAATTCATGCTGCAACACAATGGGTTTTGTAAATGTAACTTTTTATTAAGGGTATATTTAAAAGTAGCTATAATTAGTACAATAGCTAGGTGCTTTGAATGGGGTTCTTTGGCTGTTTAACTTGTCATTGTTAAATCCAGTATAATAAGTTTTTTGAGTATCTCAATTTTATGATTTTGAAATAATGTGACAGCAAAATATTAACTTTTTAATATATCCACATTTTGAAATAGTATATCAAAACATTAGCTTGATTTATGTTCACAATTCAAAATAATGTGAATCATCCAATGTAATACTGTTTAAGAAGTGCATACTGTCAAACTTGGTGGTCCAAATGAATAGGAAGCCATGTATTTGATTTTTTTGTGTCATGGTGACAGTTTAATCAGTAACACCCTCAAAAAATATATTATCTAAGTGAGGTGACACAAGATTAGAAAAATGGGCTCCACATGTACTCACCATCAAATTGGTCCTGACTAACACTATGGTGCTCAAAGGGTGGTAGTGTTCACCAGGGATTTGGGAGCTGGGGGTAGACCCACATCTTAGGGATGTGGTGAGCATTATGGAGGGGAAGAGCGTACCTCTAACTCTTGCTAGGGAGAGGCAAAGATGTAAAATGTAATCAAAATGTTCATACTTTCTTATTTTCTTTTTTTTTTTTTATTTCAGCATATTATGGGGGTACAGATTTTAAGGTTTCAATAAATGCCCTTTCCCCCCTCCCCCCACAAGTCTGAGTTTCCAGCATGACCATCCCCCATATGGTGCACATCTCACTCATTATGTATGTATATACCCACCCCCTCCCCCCTGCCCAGTACCCTGTTACTGTAGTACCTGTGTGTCCACTTAGGTGCTGCTCAGTTTATACCAGTTTGCTGGACTTTCATATTTTCTTAAAATACAATAAAAATGAAAAAAATATATATTATCTGTGTGTGTGTATATATATGTAGAGAGAGAATAATTATTTGTGAAGATTAGCTTTCAGTTATTTGAGCGTGAGTTTCTAGAATGTTACAGGTGCACATTTTTCTTGGGGGACTTCATTGTTTACAAAACTTCTGAGGCTCCTCAAATTTAGCACATAAGTTCCGACTGGTAGAAAGGACTGTGGTTTGAGTGACAGAGATTCAGATACTAAAGCTAGTGCTCTTTTGTTTGTTTGTTTGTTTGTTTGTTTTTGAGACAGAGTCTCGCTTTGTTGCCCAGGCTAGAGTGAGTGCCCTGGTGTCAGCCTCGCTCACAGCAACCTCAATCTCCTGGGCTCAAGCAATCCTGCTGCCTCAGCCTCTGGAGTAGCTGGGACTACAGGCATGCACCACCATGCCCGGCTAATTTTTTCTGTATATACGTTAGTTGGCACTTTTTCTCTTTAACCATCTCTTAAGGCAAAATACTTCTCATCATGGTTTCAAGAAGTAGTATGCTGTCTTTGAAAAGGGAAGGGGTTTGGAGTTTCCATCTGTTTCTCAACTTCTATTAGGTTGTGTGACCAGCACTCTGAGCTGTATATCCACCATTATAAGAACGGTAATATCTGTTTAACAAGATTATTTGGAACATCAAATTAATCAAAGAATCTTATAACATATCTGGTGCTATTAATACAAAATTGTATGGTTATTCCTCAGAATATAGTCATAATAAGTAAAAGCTATGAATATTCCTTAAAGAACAAAATTATGTGGGTTTTGCTTTTTTTAATGCTCTGAATATATACTGAATAGTTGGAATAATTTTAACTTTAAAGAGAGGATGATTGTTTTAAAATTATCAATTATTTGAGATTTGAGTCAAGCAAATGAAAATTAGCCACAAAAATGTAGAGTCCCAAATACCACCCATATTATATTCTTTATTCCAACTACCTATTAGTAAAAATATAAAAACAATAAACCTATTGGCTTCAGAAGTGGCTATATATTTTTTTCAGATTGTAATAACCAATATTATGGGCCATTTAAATACTGTTTATGAAACATTTAATAGAATTTATTTTGTTACTATAGGTAGAATAAACTTTGGATAAATAAAATTCATGAAATACAGAAAAGTATTTAAAGAATAGTAAGTCATTAATAATTTCCCAACTCTAGAAAGATTTGATGTGCTTTTTCATAAATCTGTACAGACATTTTTCTTAAAGGCTTGGAAGCCATTGTAAAGTTTTCATTTAGGTTGTAAACATTTTCCATGTTTTTAATCTGACACAATTTTAATGGCTATATGAAAACAGCTTAACTTCTTTACCAAATCTTATATTGCCAAATATGTAGATTTTTACAAAATGTTTGTGACTATCAAGAAAAGATGACATTTTTCCATAAGTCCTTTGGAAGATTGGAGTTTGAGAGATAATAGAAAACTGTATGTTTTTTTTTTTTAAACAAAGAAATGAGTTCTTTGGCAAATTAGTTTTCAGTAACTATTTGAGTCTGTATAATTCACTAACTCAAATCTTACAGGTCCCCAGCCTATGGTGAATTGTATAATTTTTTCATCATATATTAAAATGTATTAATGATAGAAATAAAGTACACAATAAATGTACTGTGCTTAAATCATCCCGGAACCATATTCCCTCTCCCTGGTTCATGGAAAAATTATCTTCCATGAAGATGGCCTGGTGCCACAAAAAGGTTGGGGACTGCACACGGTTTAGACATATTTTTAAATCTTTAAGTCAGATTTTTCACAAGTGCTTCACAATAAGGTATGAGAATTACATAATAAATAAAACTATCTCAGAAAAGGAAATGTGTCATCATTTTAAGCTAAATTTTTAAAAGATTATGATATGAAACTAGAAGGCAATGAAATCTATTTTTTAACAGGGACATATCAATGCATAGATTAAATGTGTTCCAGCATCAGTCTTATATATACTAATTTGAAATTCTTAAATAATTGACTCTTTTAGGTGTTCTTTCTTTGTTGTTATTGTTGCTATAAAAAGCTTCACTTCCCTTATTTTGGTCCTTCCATTCATTTATTAAAGTAATAAAGTGAAAGAGCCACAGAATCACATTTTTTTGAAAATATTCTTCATAGTCTCCAAGATGTTTCTGTAATAATCATATAAATAAACAACCATATAAACAACCATAACAAATCTAATGTGCTCAGTTCATACAGGAGGATGTCTCTTAATTAATTGTATTGTTTTCTTTAGCTGTATTTCCTAAGATGAAACATTTTTATTTTAAGAATTTGGGGGAGAAACTGCATATAAATTCTTGGTTTCAATCTTTAGCCTTATGTCATATTTATGCCCTTAGTCCTTTGCTAACATGCACTGGATTTTTAAGTTTATTATTTCATTTCTTTGACTCTTCTCTATGTGCACTTATCCTCAACAGTAGTTTATCATTTGAAGTCACCTCACTTGATATTTTCTACGTCTTCCATCTAGTTTGTTTCTCCTATTCTTGACTCTTCTCTTAATTTATTCTTTTAGATCAGAGATTAGCAAACTTTTTCTTTCTTTTTTTTTTTTTGTTTTGTTTTGTTTTGTTTTGTATTGTTTTGAGACAGAGTCTCACTGTTGCCCTGGCTAGAGTCCCATGGCATTAGCCTAGCTCACAGCAACCTCAAACTCCTGACCTCAAGCAATCCTCCTGCCTCAGCCTCCCAGAGTGCTAGCATTACAGGCGTGAACCACTGCACCAAACTTTTTTTGTTTTTTAAAGAGCCAGATAGTAAATATTTTCAGCTTTGTGGACCACAAGTTTTCTGTCCTGATGCAACTTTCTCTTTATATATGAGAACAGCCATAGACTATATGTAAATGAATGCTTATGCCTGTGTCCCAATACAATTTGATTTGCAAAAATACTAATAGACTGGATTACCTTTAGGGCCTGTCTTAGATGTTGGCGTAATATATTTCTTTACCAAGTATCTTTTTATTTATAAATATCTATGTCTTTCCAGATATCTACCATGAATATTTTTGAAACTACAGGGAATCATGCACAAACATATCAAAGATCGAGAATTTCTGTTTTATCCTAATGCCACCCTGTTGTCTATTTTACTACAGGGAGGAAAGAAAATCTCCTAAAAAGGATGGTGAACAACAAAAGTTTATTTTTGCTTCTAATTTTGTAGTGAACATTCACATTTATATATCACTGAGAGAAGATCTTTTTGTTAATAAATTCTCTCAAATTACATTCAACCAAACACCTTGATAATAATAATCATAGCTCACATCAATTAACTGCTTAGTATTTTCCAAGCACAGCACTAAGAACTCTATATTTACCCTCAGAGCAGATCCCAAGGGGTATTCTGTTGTCTCTATTTTATGCATGAGGACTCTGAGAGCTTCAGTAAAATGACCTAGGACACAAAGCTGATGAATTGCAGAAATGAAACTGAGGCTGACTTCGTCAGACACCCAGACCCATGCTCTTCTATATTAACTTCTTTCCCACTGCTGATCTTACCAATTCTGCAATACAAAAAATGAGTGCTATGCAAGAGGTGGAGAAGCTTCAAGATACGTTTGTAGTGTAGACATGAACATTTTTTTCTTCTTTTCATCTGTTTCCTGCATATTCCTTAATTTTGAATCATAACTGTTGTGTTTCAAGGCTTTAGGTAAAGAATTTTCATGAAGTTTGAATTTGTTAATGGTCCTAAATACAGCACCTCTTTTATTCCTAAATAAGAAAGCTGGATGCATGAAAATGTTAACTTTTTCTGTGGCTTTAATTCTGATGACAGTCTCCCAGTCTGGTTTTGACTGCTAACTTTAGTCAAATGCCGCCATTTATTGTTAATTTCAGGTCAAGTTTAGGATGTTTGTTTTTTTTTTCCTTTCTTATATTCCTTCCTGGAGTTAATTTTAAGTACCAGAGTGCCTTAGTCCAGAATCTCTAAGCAACAGAGTATGGGACAAAACTTACATGGTAATGAGTAATCCAGTGTGTGGTCCCAGAGTGACGGGAGTAAGGGGAAAACAGAAGTGGAGTAGAGTGAGAAAGGAAGCAAAGGAAAGGTACTAGATGACAGAACTGGCTACACATAAACACAGATGGCTCCTTCCCTTTGGTCAGCGTTTTATACTTCTGGGTTTTTCAAACAGCCCCTATGGGCAACTGTTGGGGAAGTTGCATCTGTGGCCAATGAGCAGTGTTGCACCCAAGAGGAGAGGGGAGGGGGCAGAGGCTCTGTGAGATGATGGCATTAGGCTTGGCAGCCAGAGACTCCCTTGGAGGCATGTGTGGTAGAGGCTACGCTGCAGTGCAGCCCCCACATGGGACCAGGGGAGGTCTTAATCGATGAGGGCAGGATGGTTGTGGCTACAACTCTCCATTGAGCAGATGGTCATGGCCCAAGGAGGCAGGTAGGGATGAGCAAATATGACAGTAAATCTTAGATTTTGCTCCTGTTTTCCTTGGTTTCTTCTGAGATGTACAATTATGTTTCCACGTCGTACCATGATCTCTGAAGAGATGGTGCATAGTACACCATTCCACTTTCCTTTTGACCTTGCAGACTCTTTGGACTTCCAGCTTATCCTCTAAATGGGTGCCTTCTCCTTGCTCAGGAGATGGGGATGTTTTGCTGATTGCTCAGACTGCTCTGGGGCTGCAGGAACTGATTCATATGCACATCAGAACTTGGCTTAGGGCGTAGCTAGAACTCTCTGCCTCCCTAATTCCACGCAGGATATGAACCATAATTTCCCTCTACTCTAAAATCCTTAAAACTAATCGGGTTCTATAGTCTCCACACACACTGAGCCTGGGGGAGGAGGCCAAGCGCAGTTTATCATCATGTCACCATCTAATCGCCTTGGCTTTTATCTAGCTTCTCTTCTTCTCCTCCAGCTAGCAGGCTCCCTTTTGTAGGCTTGCCTGCTGGGAACCGGGTGGCAAATGTAGCCAAGCTTCTCTCTAATCTTTCCTGTCTTAAGGTAGATTGCAGAGACTTTTATATTTAATAGCAAAACATTACAGTCTTTTTTTTTTTTCTGTCACTGATCCATGATAAGCTTTCTTTCATTTGGAAAATGCTAGATTCCACTTTCCCATATGAGGGATCAGAAGGAAATACTAAAGGAATGGGAGTTGAGGAAGGTAATAGTTAAGATGTGAGTATCATCTCGCCACTTGTGTGTGCCAATTGAGGAGTGAGGCATATGGGAGTGAAGTTCTTTGCTCTTGAGAATCTGTAAGAGCTCGTCATATTCATGGAGGAATCTGCTAGCTTGGCGTTACCTTGGCATACTGTGTCTCAAGGTCCATAACAGACACCAGCATTAACCTTAGACGACTTCCTCATGGAGGGAGGTATGTTCAGACCTCAGCGGTGCTTACTGAGCTTTCTCCACCCAGCAAACAAGACCTGTTTGCTCTGAGATGGCTAAGGTTCTAAATAATGGCTTTTTTCTTCTTTTTTTTGTCCTGAGGGTAGTACTTTTCATGGGCTCCTGTTGCTGAAATTTTTACTCCATTAGCACAAAGCCATGACCCAGCATCACTCAACAGGCTCTCAGAAAGAAGCTTGAACTGATTTCTGGGTTTGGAATCTACCAGTGCTATTATCAAAAGAAACTATTTACATTTTTTGCACGTCTGAACTTTGTCTGCCATGGAGAATGGCAGGAAAGGAAAGCTAATACAATTTTATAAAATGTCTGAAATGAGTGTATTTACTGTCTTGCAGCTTTTAGAGCTGGGGATTTAAATATAGCCACAGAGTCACCCATAAATGTAAATGTGTGCGTATTTGGGCAGAGAATGGGAGCTGAGAGTCGTTTTTGGACATGAGTTTCAATTTTCCTCTTGGAATAAATATTGAGACTTAGGTTGACTGTGCTGAAAATTCTATCAATTGATGGACTGGTTTCTTACTCTCCTTTCGTTGGGTTTTTAATCCACAGAATGTGAATGTCTGGGATTTTTTTTTTTCCTTTTGTCTCTGCCTTGTCAGCCTTGTTTGCTACTTACATCTCCCTTCATGAAATGGCAGTGAACCTTGGTGTCAGCATCATTGCTTTCCAGTGAGGAATCCCACATTCTTGTATACTTCTACCCTGTTCCTGCCCCTGCTGGTAATATCATAAGAATGGCAGACATGGAAATGCCTCCCATTTATATTCATTTGGTATTTGGTTCTAGTATCCAATACGAATGGATCTTGAACTTTATTTCCAAGTCAATATTGAACTGAAATGTCATTTGCACAGGGTTTATATTAGCTAAGCTTTGGTTTCTGTTCACTATGAAATTAAAACCTACGGGCATAAGTACATGCGCACAAGGCATTCACTGCCTGGCTTTCCAAGTGACACAGAGCTGGACAATACGGATCCCAGTTGTCTAAGGTCTTACAAGCATGAACAATGATCTTTATTTATAAGCTCATAAATAACTGGGAAAGATTGTAATGACTGAAGTAATTTCCTCAGTTTTCTCTTCTGGAAAACCGATATGATGATGATTTTTATTTCCTAGAGTTGTGCCAATTCAATGCATTTATTAATAAAAGCGTGAGTACTTCTGATCATAGCCTAAAATGTAGTACGTACTTTATGTATGTATTTATTTTGTTTAATTCAAGAGACTTCATCTGACCGTACCCACTTAAGACACAAATGGTAGTGATAGCAAGGACTACAGGTGTTCAGGAGGGAAGGAGATGATAAAGATCACTTTTGCTAGTTTCATGGAGGCAAAAGCAATTCAGTTGGGTGATTAAGAATGGTTTACAGTAAGATGTGTGTGGGGGAGACTTGCCAGTGGGCATTCTCGGTGACAGTGCTACATCCCTTTATGTTCCATCTGCTCTTTAATCTTGCTACTCAACGTTGTGTGAAATCAAAACTCCTTAAAAATAAAATAGAAACTTTAAGCAGGTCTAAGACATGGCATCTTTTTCAGAGCTATCCAGCTTAGTAAGGAAATTGCTCAGCCAATGCCCCCTATGAATGATAGCCAAATTCCATGTTAACACTTTTTATTTTTGCTTGACTTTAAGACTTTATAGTTTGTTATTGCCAAAAATACAAGATGACGAAGCCCAGATATTTCAGTATGTACAACACACTGCCTGGAAATCTGTTGTTTTTGGTTGAATGCTTGAACCTACGGGAGGATGGATTTGTAAGAGCGTCTCAGATCAGGATGATGATGACAGTTATCTTTGACTGTTCTATACAACTTTTAGACATCTTGCAAATATTGGTCTCTAAAGCTAAATGCTTCAAACTGTTTGAAAGTTACAGATAGGCTAGTTTAGGAAGAAATTGCCATTACTTTCTCTGTGTTACTTGTTGCTTTTGGTTTTAAGTATTTCTTGCTTGTAAAAACGTCGTAATAGTTATGTCTGAAGAATTTTAGACCAGCATGTCTTAGAAAGATTTTTTTTTTGAAATGTTTAGGAAATAGCATCTTTGTCAAAATGTTTTTGCTAAATAAGCAGCACAGCGTTTTTGTTATTTCTCGACTTTGTATGAAAACTATTTTTCTACTATCTGCCTTTGGCGGTTCCTTAATCTCTCAGATTCTACCTTCTCTTTTGCTTCTTATGTTTGTCATTGTCTGTATTGCTTTTTGGGGATTATCAGAGGGTTCTGGACTTTGATTGGAGTTTTCTTATTAGTATATTTACCTCCCTTCCATTAATATGTCAGTGAAGTACATCGCTTTAGTGTGTGTTTGTGTGTGTGGGTGTGTTTCTATTACTACTTTTTGCTTTGTAGAGGCATAAAGGAAACCACTTAAGAAACCGCATGCCTACAACTTCTGAGATGTGTTGATGAAGCTGAGTTAATTCATAGCCATCTTTGAGCAGAGCTCTCATATTAGTCTTTCTGACTGGACAAAGACCTATACCTGACATGTCTACTAATTTAGGAAATGCATATGTAAAGTTTTGAGGAAGCAGTTTTAAACAGCTTTGGACTTTCTCTGTACTTACTGCCATTCATACATTACTCGACTCTTCCCACTGAAAAACATCACACCTGCCATGGTATCTATCTCCCTAACTTAGAAACAGTTGTCAAGCCTCTGCATGGTGCAGACGAGCACACTCAACAGTAAACCAGCAATTTTAAAGCTTTTCTCTAGGAGGCTTGCTCTCTTTGATCCTCCACTATGACTTTTTTCCTCTCTTTTTTAACTTTCTTGTGATTTCTCCTTCCCTAATTCTGGGACTTGGCCCTTTGTCCAACGTAGCATCTCGGCAGACACTTGGTTCTAACGGAACACACCCCTGGCCTCCGTACCCTGATCACCTTCACTGCTCAGCTCACATGTCTGTTTCATTTCAGAGTCGCCTTCTCTGACTTCTCTTCCTCATCTGACAATCCACGTATGTTCCCGCTACTTTTGCTTGTGATACCTGCTATTCTCATAGTGCCCTGTAATTTCCCTTCTTAGCACTTCCTGCAATTTATAATTATATGTGTTCATTTGTGTGATTACTTAATGTATTATCCTGCACTACATTTCAAACTGCACGAGGGCAAAGCTGTGTCTATTTCCTCCTCATTGTATTTCCCAGCGGTTATGTGATAAGGCCTTGTATATGGTAGGTGCTCATAGCTTTGTTGCAAGGATGGATTGGTGATTTGTTGGTTTTGTGACCTTAAGCAAATGGCTTAAGCTCTCTATGCTTCAGAGAAATGGAAAAATATATATGATAGGATAATTTGTGTGGAATAAATGGAATAACCCCTTTAAATCATTCAACAGAGTGCCTAGCATAGAGTAAATTACCAAATGATAAGACGAAATCATTTTTTTCCTGTCTGCTTAGAATAAGTCAATATTCTAAGTATTACACTGCTGTAAGGCAATATTATTTAATTTGGAATATGGGTTTCTGTGATTAGATTAAGCTAAGTAGAATATCTATTAACTAATTTGGTGCCTGTAGAATTTCATTTCCATCCTGTTATATGAAACGTCACCACTCGGAATGAATAAGTAGCTCTAATAAAAACCTGACTTCCTACCATCTCTAAAACTATGTCACATGACCAGTGGGGTGACACCAATGCCCCCCTAAAAGGTTCACAACACGCTCATTTCACTTTTTAAAGCTAAAGAAAGCCAGCGCATCTCCTGTAGCTGTGCTATTAAGAAAAAAACCTGCTTGAATTTATTTGTTCATCCTGATAATCCTTGTTAGAGAGCTTCACTCTCCCCATTTGACAGATAAGAAAACCAGACCCGGACTGATTAAGTGAGCTGCCAGTTCAGTTGCACAGAGATGTATTGGACGCCTGTTTCTCTGCCAGGTGGTCTGGGAGATACGAGGGGTAGTCAGGCCCAGGCTGAGCTCTCAAGGAGTCCAGTTCAGCGAGATGAAATACACCGTGGGATCTGCGGTGACTCGGATGCCACCCGCGAGCCCTTCCCACGCACCTTCTGCATGTCCTGGGGGTGATGAGCTTGTTTATTGAGGAAGTGAGGCTGAGGGCTTCAGCCCTTGTAAGCAGGAATCAGAAAGGCTGGCGGGAGAAACATCTCATCTCAAGGCTTAATGAAGAACCTCCCAAGCATGACACAGGGCCCAAAATGCCGAGGCCTTCCCACTTTCTCACTGTCAAAAACCAGGCATCCTCAAACTACAGCCCGCGGGCCACATGCAGGTGTTTTTTGCCTATTTGTTTTTTACTTCAAAATAAAATATGTGCAATGTGCATAGGAATTTGTTCATATTTTTTTTAAACTATAATCCAGCCCTCCAGCGGTTTGAAGGACAGTGAACTGGCACCTTGTTTAAAAAGTTTGAGGACCCCTGGTCAAAACATTGATATGTATTGCCCCAGGCCCTTTGATTGTCTGCAACCCAGCTGCTGCTGTGACCGTTTGAAAAATGTACAGGCCTCCCCTAAGGAGGTTTGCTTATAGGAAAGGGAGGAGTTATTGGTAAGTAGTTGGAGGCCTACTTAGTGTACTCAGGCCGCCTCTGGGGCTCTCTGATCCTAGGTTCGGGGCTGAGCAATGGTCTTGTCACATTTTCTCATTCACATAACCACCCATCATGTAAACTTTTTGCTCCCTTGGGATAGAAAGACAATTGTCATTGAGCTTCTACAAATCACTTCAACTCACTGAACTTAATTTCTTCAGCTGCATGATGGAAATAACAATATTAATACTCATCTCAAAGCGTTGTTGATCAGGAATCAAACACTGAGTGTCTGCCTTAATCAAATTTATAGTCTGGTTGGAAAGAGACATGATATTGACATGAAAATGACTATAAGATGCCAGATGGTGAGAAGGGCTGGGAGAAAGTGGAGCAGGGGTTGGAGAGAATAGGGGTCGTTACTATTTCAGTTGAGGTACACAGAAGGTCACCACAGGACAGTGACTTGCCAGCACACGAGTTCTGGATGCAGGTAGTTGATGAGGACCGAATAGCATAATAAGCATGTGCAAAGGCCCTGAGAGCTTGGCTCGCTGGAAGGGGAAGGAGGAGGCTAGTGTGGCTGGAGCTGAGTGAGCAAAGGGGGTTGGTGGCTTAGGCATGGATGGGGTAGGGGGGACATGCGTATCATAAAGAGCCTTGCAGGCTTTGGCAAAAAGTGGGGTTTCATTCAAAGTTAAATCGAGGGTCATCGAGGGCTCTGGGCAGCTGTGTGTCAACATCTGATCCATTCTAAGGATCTAAGAAAGCTAAAGATAGGCAAGGTGTTGGCTGGCAAACTCCTCATGGATGGATTATGTGGGGATTTGCAGCTGGGCCCTGGAAAAACAGCAGCATGAGCAAGGGCTGAAGGGACATAGAGTCAGCAAGCGGGACTTGACCCTTTTAAATGAACTCTTCCTACCAGACACTATTAACAAGACCCCAAGAGGCAGCTCACAAGAAAAAAATCCTTGAAATTGCTAGAAGAAAACTACGTTTCAAAGCAAAAGTAACATGAATTTCTTGTAACTTAGATTTTGTACCATTTTTAGGGTTGGGGGCTAGAAAGAGGATGAGATCGATTATGGAAAATAAAGAGTAAAATTATAATATTTTTGCCCACCTGAGTTGTACTGGGTAAATTTTGATCCTGATGAGAATCAGAAGTCTTTGGCAGAGTGTCTGGGCACAGAAAATGCTCTGTAAATGCCATCACTCTGGTTCCTGTACCAGTAGTGAAAGGATAGGATGACAAGGAGGTGATACTACTACTCAGCACTGTACAGGGAGCAAGTGCTTTTGTGATAGTGAGAACTTCCAGGAACAGGTCTCATCAGGTCCCCTTCCTCTAAATTCTGACAATCCAGGGTTCCAGAAATCCTATCTGTAAGTCCTCCTTTCTCTTCTGTAGCGGCAGCGCAGTGCCAGGTAAAACAAATTAGTAGGATGGCGATGAAACATCCATCACCTTAGGAGAGTCATTCGTTCACACAGGCAGAGACCATCAACCCGTTGTCCTCTTGCCCTGGCCAAGCTCCAGGCTGTAATCGCATGCCACCTCCCCATAAATCCCCACGTGGCTTTTGCAAGAGAAGAAATTGCTGCTTTTCCATAGTTTTCCACATGAGCTTTCTCTTTGCAGGGCTTGGAATTAGTGCTTAGAAGAGCAGGGGCATTTATAAAATGTGGCTGGACACCATTCATTAGGTACACTTTTAGGTTACTTCCAAGCGAGGAAATAATATTCTTCCTCTGTGAATATGTGATATGTCTTAGGATCTCTGTGATTTCTGTCAACGGGATTTTTTTTTTTTCTTTTGAGTTAAAAGTTGTATCTTTTAGCTTTGGGCATTAGAAATAAAAATTTGTAATTCTCTAAGGAAGTTCCAAAGCATGTTCATCACAGTGCCAATATCTACATTTTTAAACTTGATACTTCAAGACATATCTTGAAACACAGAGCATTGCTTCTGTGTCATGCCAGGTGGGTTCTGGAAGACTGATGATGTTTCAGTTTAATGGCTGGAGTGTTGGTTAATGCAAGCCTATGGCACTTACTGTAAGGGATGAAGTGGACCATCCTCATAAGTCCTGCTTGGATATAAACTTCTTTTTGCAAAATGTTCTCTGCTTACCTGTGAGCCCCTTTAGATCTAAATAGCATCAATAGATCTAAACAGCAACAATTTTAAACTAGATTAAGATAGGATATAATTTAAGACCTAGGTTATACTAAATGCAATATGTTATCTTGGATTCAATCTTAGGACACAAGGACATTATTTAAACAAACTGGGAAAGCCAAATAAATTATGTAGTTAATGGTAACATTTCAATTAAAATATTTTAAGAATGTTAATTTTTTTGTTTTATTAAAAAATATATTACATAAAATGTTAACACTAGGGAAAGTGACTGGTGGGTATATAGTAGCACAGTGTATTATTTTTACAACTCTTCTGTAAATTTAAAATTATTTCAAAATCAAAATAAAGAGTTAAATAGGTCAGGTGTGGTGGCTCATCCCTGTAATCCTAGCACTCTGGGAGGCAAAGGCAAGAGGATTGCTTGAGCTCTCAGTAGTTGGAGACTAGCCTGAGCAAAAGTAAGACCCAGTCTCTACTAAAAATAGACAAATTAGCTGGGTGTGGTGGCACTTGCCTATTTTTTCAGCTGCTCTGGAGGCTGAGACAGGAGGATCGCTTCAGCCCAGGAGTTTGAGGTTGCAGTAGGCTATGATGACACCACAGTACTCTAGCCCCAGGTGACAGAGACTCTGTCTCGAGGAAGAAAAAAGAGAATTAAATAAAAAATGGGTGTAATACAGAAGGATATGGTTTAGGGGTCTTCTTGTGCATTTCAAATCCAGCCCTAGAGACAGTGTGCCAGTGCACGTACAGTTCAGTGAGAAGCAACTAGAGGAGGAGAATGATGATGGCAATTTCTAGATATTATGAAGCCTGAGCCAGAAGTAGTCACTAACCCTGTGAGGTAGGTATGATTTGACCTGTACTATGTGGATGACGACACCAAGGTTAGAGCAGGGAATAGATCCTCCAAGAGCAACATTGACAGTAGAGTCAGAATATTAGACCCTGCTCTCAACCAGGTAGTCAGGAGGCATTAGTGGTAATCATGACCCTGCCATTTATCACGTATGATCTTGGTGAATTCCTAAACCTCTCTGGTTCTGTTTCCCCATTTATAAAATAAGGAGTTCAGGTTTGATGATTCTTAAGGCTGCTTTCTGCTCTGAAATCATCTGATCTGATGACCTACATATAAAGTACCTCTTAATTGAAATAGTACCATTAAACTTTCTATCAAGTGGAATCCTTTTAAGACTCATAGAAAATAACCTTTTGAGCTGAATGGGGCTTAAGTGACATTTGAGTTCTCATCCACATTCATTTCTTTCTATGAATGATCCTGCCAACTCTTTATTTCTGGCTAAACATTCACCAATCCCAGGAGATGTGAGCACTTATAAGGGAAATTTTATAATAATTTATAACAAATTTCAGAAAGCTCATTTTAGCATGTATCTGTGTATATTTATTTTTTTAACTTGATACATATTATTGGTAATATAGGAATAAGGAGACATTGGCAGAATAAGCTATCCTGAAAGTATTTACACATCAGAGGTTGGTTTGTGTGAGTAAAATTACTACGATCTTGATAAATCGTGTGAACTAATCAGAAAAATATATTCTAATCCCTGGGTTAATATGACTTTGGTCCTGTTCACTTGAGTTGAAATATTATTTAAATAACCCATTAACTTTTAATCTCTAAAATAGGCAAATAAATATTAAGCAACATAGAAAAGACTAGTAATAAAAATTGTAATTTCTTGATCCTGAAAGAAATTAGCTAATGTGAATGGATTTTTTAAAATTTGAATACTGGTTGATTATAACCTTTATTATATGAAATAAAAATAAATGGCCAAAAAGAGGAAACATGTATACTTGCCAAAAAGATCATTTCCTGGTATGCAGTATAAAATTATTTTTAAATGGTTTTTACTAACCTCCTTTGCAAGGATCTTGATGATAGCTTTAGTGCTTCAATGCAGTGGTGCACACACAAATACATAAACACCCAAATTAATGTCATTTCTTTTTTTGACAAAAATGTGAGAAGCAAATAAACAGTTATTCAACTGAAAGGAATAAAATTGAAAAGGAAAATAATTATCATCTTGCTAAATGCTGTTATATCTATGAAGAAGAGGGGATAAACTCAGTTAAGTACATAAGCATTTACATTTGTTTCAACACATAAATTGTTGTCTTTATACATTAATACTTTTATGCGTAGAATCATGTTTGTTTTTGCCCCCATTCCAATGCTCTCTTAAATAATTTTGCTACAGAAGAACCTTAGGGAAATCCCTAAAATGGCCCAAACCTTGTTAATATCTAAATTGATTTTCTTTGCTTCAGAATAATGAAGTAATAATATCTTTTATACTTGACCTTTAATCCTTATCCCTTTGATAGTCAATTTTTAAAAAACTATTTCATTTTATTTTTTAATGATAATTGTATGAAAAATTAAGTTCTTTGTATTACACCTGCAGTTACTAGTTATGCTAGTTATGTAACTTACAAAGTCAGAAATCCTCAGTGAGTGCCAGTTTTCTTATGCATACTGTGAGCCCAGTTCTTGCCAAATTTACATCAGGGGCTTAATGGATGTGAGAACACATTGTAAAGTATTCAGATCTATATTCTGGTTATGAATATTCTGGTTATTTATACTTAACATGGTTTCGTCTTTTACTATTTCTTGTGTACTTACCGTGTGTGGGCTGCTAAATTCCAAAGTGCAAAAAAAAAAGTGTCTGTACTCCAGAGATTGAAATTCTAATTAGGGAAGACAACCAATGAGAAATAAGACACTTGCAGCTAGAGATAAGAAGTGTAAAATAAATTGAAGGAGGTAACAGGTTGGTAGCGAGGAAAGACCTGCCTTAGATAAAGGGTTGCAGGAAGCCTCTCCAAGAAGGTGCCCTTTGAGTTAAGAGCCAGTATGTAGTAAGGGAAGCTGAGGAAAGGGTTATGCAGTGGAGGACTCAGAGAACTGTGTCTAAGGAGCAAACAGTAGGCTGGAACGTGGTGCCCTGAGGGGATGAGGGTCCCAAGATGGAGGAAGAGGTACAGGCAGGGGACGGATCACTCTGGGCTCTCTCTATGCCAGGCTATTTCAGAGTCCTGGGTGAACGTAATGATCTGTTTTAAGGATTGTAGTTGTTAGTTGGGAACCTGGATGAGAGAGAAGTACAGAGATGATAACAATAACCAAACGAGTCAGTTGGTGCTCTTGTTTTGCTCAAGAATTATTTTCCATGAACACTTTCTTTTACAATAGCTGCAATATAGGCTTATGGTACAAAAGGTGGAGGCAGTGGGAATGGAAGAGCAAGACATTAACAATGTTCAGAAAGACCCATCCAGGGGACTTTACTGATAAAAAGATGTCGAAGAAGACTTCATGATTTCTTATATGAAGTTCCAGACAAGCATTGGTAACGGTTGAGGTTAGGAGGAGAGAATAGCTCTAAGGAGTACAGAATATATACAAATGATAACTTATAGCTGAAAACGGCCTCTTAGTAGGTGCCCACTGGCAGGGGCTTTGGGAATAAGATGCAAAAAGATCAGAATGTGACTAGGGGACAAGAATGGTAAACTTATTGGGAGAGAGATGAGAATCTAGGGGAAGAGAAACATTTAGTTGTAAGAGTATACATTAAATGAAGCAACAGTATAAAGTCAACTGAAAAGAGACTTTTAAATTTCAGTGGCACCAACTTAATTGGTAACCTAGAATCAATTTGGTGGGTGAATAGGGGAACCAGACTATAAAAACAAGACTATTTATGGTGAATTCTATTCAAGTTTAAACAATACTAATTAGTCATATAATCTTGAGTTTTTCTAATATGTAGGTACTCTTTCAAGGGTTTACTATGCTTGTGAGTCAGTTCTGAATGTAGAGAAAGATAGTAGTGCAATAAGGAATAAAAAATGAACTAACTAAATAGAGGAAAAAATTTGCAAATTGATCTGGCTCTTATTTTTGTGAAAGCACTCTATTCAGGAAAAGAGATTTGTGTATCCTAATGTGTAACAAATCGCCAACTACACTAGGTTTTACCACCAGTACTTGTCTCATCTCTGTTCTACACTTAGAGCCAGTTTTCATCCACGCCATCCTTTTTTTGCCCTCCTGCAAAGAATATTATGCAAAGTGTAATAATTAGCATAGGAAAATATATCATTCTAAGATACTGTGACTCAGTGGAACATAAAGTACAACAAGGAGTTTCTGGTTTTAATTCACCTTTTGAAAAAATAGTAAATACTTGTGCATGAAAGAAAAATGGAAATACACTCCAGATTAATTCACCTGGATGTCATGGGCTTAGGATGATATGCTGTTATTTAGACTTCTTATGAAGGACAATTAAAATAATTTTGATGGCATTAATCAATAATGAGGAAAATAAATGAGGTTATATTTTAAGAAGGCAAAATTACTATGCCCTCAATTATTTTGAAGACTAAAGATTTTGCTCATCTCAAGTGGACACATTCTTACCTAAACAAGCATGTGTGTAGCTGTTTTTCAGTGAATCATTTCTTTATTTTTAGAATAAGTAAGAGAAGTTACTTGGCCGGCATAGAGTATAATAACTGTCCAGTGCCAAATTAATGACATTCGGCATGTTGGCTGCCATATTTTTGTTGTTTTTTTAGAGACAAATTCTTGATCTGTCATACAGACTGGAGTGCAGTGACACAATCGTTGCTCACTGCAGCCTTCAGCTCCTGGGCTTAAGGGATCCTCCTGCCTCAGCTTCCTGAGTACTTAGAACTATAAGTGCACACCACCATCTCTGGTTAATTTTTATTTATTTATTTATTTTTTTCTGTAGAAATGGGATCTCTCTCTCTGTTGTCTAGGCTGGTCTTGAACTCCTGGCTTCAGGTGATACGTCTCAGCCTCCCAAAGTTCTGGGATTATAGGCAGGAGCCACCACATCTAGCGTTGCAATTCTCTTAATTTCTCGTTTGTAATTTAGTGTTGTAGAGTATGGAACTCAGCATGCTTTATTATTGGTGATAACGGCTCAATGCTTGGTGGCAGTGTGGCTGAATCTGCTGACTTCATAGACTTGGAATGTCATAGTTCATTGTCCTATTTTATCAACCCCAAGCAGGCAAAACTATCTAGTATTTATATTTTAATATGAGGCAGTCAATTATAAGGATAACGTACGTAGAGTGATTTGCTTATAAGCTTTGTTCAAATAGCAATATACTATAGATATGAAGAATTAGGGTAGGGGAAAGGTTAGTAACATCTCCAAGGAAAACCTATGCCATATTTTTTTATATACCAGGGAATGAAAATGTTGAAAAGACAAAACAACAACAACAACAACAACAACAAAAAGAAGCAATTTCTTTTTATCCCATAGCAAGCTGTGTCCCATTTCTGAAATCCTAATTTCAATCTAGTTCTAGTGTCTTAGGTATTTGTGGAGTCTTTTTGTTTTGTTGTTTAAGAAAATGGCATGCACCGTTTTGTTTACTTCTGGGAAGAAGGCAAAGCCTTCCATGTGTTCCTCCTGCAAGACTCAGGAATACCTTCCTGGCAGTATAAAATAATAATTGCTCTGACTGATTTCATAGAACATTAGAAATCTGAGTGCTTTTTCCTTCTCTTTTAGGCTCTAACGGATTCTAGCAATACATTTTATAATTAGACTTGAAAAACTGTTGGTAAATTGTGAGGTTTTTAGTTTAAATATGTCTATCTCCAGAATTATTCTTTCTTCTTCTATACCCACTCCCTTTTTTTTACCTGCCTTTAGTTTTGGATAATTACAAGGTGACAAATCATCAGCGTTATTTTTAAAAAGCAGAGGGACCTATAGTTTTTTCTCTAAACAGTAATATATCCTACAAATAGGTATTTCAGTGTTAACTCTAAAACAAAAATAAATGATTTAAAGCTTGTCTTTTCTAAATTATGGAGGTATTTAAAATGGACTGTACCTCGATGGTTTGCAAGATGGCTTGTGGGTTTATCTTACTGAGCTAGAGAAATTGCAATGTAAGACTAAGAAAACATGGGCACAGAAAATAAAGTTGCAGCCTGAGTATACAGTTCTCCTGAGGGTGTTGTACGCCAGTTATCTAGGGAGTTGGTTTAATCAACTTTATTAATACGTAATTTATATACAGTGTACCACATCTATTTAAGGTAGACAATTCAATTAGTTTTGACAGATGTATACACACATGAAATTACCAACATCATTGTCAAGAAACAGGACATTTTCATCACCCCCAAAAGAATGCTCAAACCCTTTTGCAGGCCACTCTTCCCCAAAGTCTTCTCCCCATCCCAGAAAACCAGTGATCTGCTTTTTGCCAGGGTATATGAGTTGGGCAGGATAGTCTTTTAAATACTCAATATTTTTTTGATGAAGGACATTGACCTATTTGACAAGATGTAGAGAAAAATCAATGGTTATTTATCACTTGAAGCAATAAGGATGAGGGGAGTTTAGCAGAAATTAAACAGGTGCCTCTCAGCTCACCATGGGGCTACATCCTGAAAAACCCATCATAGTTAAAAGTATCATTAAGGTGAAAATGCATTTAATACACCTAACCTACTGAACATCATAGCTTAGCCTAGCTTGCCTTAGATGTGCTCAGAACACTTGCATTAGCCTATAGTTGGGCAAAGTCCTGTAACACAAAGCCTATTTCATAACAAAGAGTTGAATATTTCATATAATTTATTCAATAATGTACTGAGAATAAAAAACAGAATTTTTGTATGGGTATTCCAAGTATAATTTCTACCGAACTTGTATCACTTTCACATCATCCTAAAGTCAAAAATATCATAAATGGAACCATCTTAAGTCAGGGACAACTTGTATACCGTTTGTCTTAATAGCAACTAAGGAGAATGCTATTTTGATAATGCTTTAAGAGCATCAACATGGGCAGAGATTTATAAGGAAAGGGCTTGATCTTTTCTGTTGCAATGTCAGTTAATCAGCGGCATATCAAAATCTTAGTTCTTCAAGTGTACTTTCAAAACAGGAATAGTTGAAAAGTGGTCATAGCAAACCCCTTTTTTACAAGTTAGAGAGTGATATCTCTTTATACATATGCATCCCAGGTTAATTTTCTTTGACTTGCTATATATGTATTAAAATGTTCTAAGTGAATTTCTTAATGTAATCTTATGGATAAATGATAAATTTTAGCCACAGAGCTTGAGTTTTCTTCCTCTACGGAATGACAGGGACAGCTAATATATGCAAAATACTTAGCAAATGCCAGGCATGTACATGTTTAACAAATGATAATCATTATGACAGATGGGTGATGAAGCAGAGATACAGAGCCCACACTCTAATGAATTTGTTAACAGTTGTCAATATATGTTATTTGAGTTTCTAGCCCTGCTTAAAATTTTATACTATTAAATATTAATAATATTTTCCTAACAGCTTTAATGCTTGGTCATTGTTTTCATAAATCAATACTCTAATCAAGGCCAAGGCTTAGTCTTAGGTTAATAAATTATAATCTTCCAGAAAATAAATATGTATGTATAAAAAAGCACATGCATTATAGATATTTTGTATAATTTATTAAGTGTTTATTAACATTTCATATGTACTTTTGTACTTTAAGTATACGTGTATATGCATACAGTTTTTTTAACAAAAATGATTTCCTATCATCTGTGCTGTTTTGGTTTTTTAAAATATCTAATAAACTGTTAACATATGTAATGGTAGTAAATGTAGTTATGAAATTTTTCATGGCTACATAAAAATCACATCATATGGTTATACCATAAGTTTTTATTTATATATTGCTGGATATTTGGATTGTTTCTGTTTTCTTTTGCTATTAAAAACAATGTTTCCATAAACCTTATTGTATATACATGGTTTCATACTTTTGGATTTCATACTTTAAAATACCATTTCTCAGAAAATATCTTAGGGTCAAATGTGCATATGATATGGATTTTAATACATAATCTTTAAATTATGTAATCTCTTACACCAATAGGTGCATATTAAGTTGTTATTTTTCCAACTTTTTCATGTGATATTATAGTTAATGAAACATGAAAACACAAAACACAAGAGAATACATTCTCTTGTGGTAAAGTGGTAAAGGAAATACGCATAGTATTTTTACTTGGAACTGAAGTTAGAGGTTGTAATTTATGAAGCAACTCAATGCCACACGATGTTTAAAGAGTCACAAAAGGATAACGTGCCTCAGATTTTACCTCTATGAATGTATTCTACCTAAAAAAGCATGTGCGATTATTTGATAAAATTCTTAACTAACTATAATAGAGTTTCCTTAGTCTCGTTGCAAATACATAGAACAACTAGAAAGAAGCTACAGCCAACATATACTCGATGGTGAACTACTGAAAGCTTTTACTCTAAGGATGCTGTTACCTGAGAGATAGTCGTTCTTTCACCTGGCAAATAACAAGTGACTTGCCACAAGAATGTAGCTCTTGATCAGTAGGAGTTTTAATCACTTGTAGCAAGGGAGGAGAGCACTGGGAGTGTTCTCTAGAGCAGTATCTCCCCAAGGGAAAGTGGTATGAGGTTTTTATGGAGTAGTGGAGAAAGAAAAAGCCATGTCATCATATGTAGGGGTGTAGTTTTCCTTATGCATGTGTGGTTTTCATGCTTGCACATAGATCATGTGTTCCAGTAATGAAGCTAATGCTTCTCCCTGGGGTGGAGACATTAACATGGTAATAAGGAAAGTTCACTTAAGTTCATCTGTAGACTGCCAGGGTCTGTTGGGGCTAGTTTTAGCCAGCAGAGTAGCCACAGGTCTCATAAACAAAAGCCATAGGACATATACTCTGGTTTCTCTTCAGATCATATAAATCTTTTGCCTTTTACAAAAGCCATAGGACAGATTGATTGCTTAAGTTTGTTGCATTCCCATATTCTTTGGAGACCCTCCCTTCCCACTTACAATGCCAAGTATCACTGTTGCATTTATAATAAATATCGTGCTGTTGATCCTAGCTAGTGCAATACAACAATAAAATAAAAGATACAAGAACTAGAAGGGGATAAAATTGTTACTGTTCAACAGCATGATTGTTTACATGAAAAAAAAAAACATAGACAAATGCTTACAGTAAGTGATACTAGATAAAGATCAATATATACTCCAGCTACAAACATGTAGAAAATGAACATTAAAAATACTATTTATGATAGTGGGGGACCAAGGGAAATCTTCCCGTCTGCTCTCTAAAGATTCAATGAAAATGAACTGACAAAAGGCACATGAATAGGAAAAAAGGCATACTGAATTTATTTTAACATGCATATGGGCATGGAAGCCATGCACAATGTGAGAGTGGAATAGTGGACAGATGACTGAAGCTTAAATACTCTCTTCCTGAGGGAGAGACAGACCTGGAGGCAGATATTTTGTAAGTGAGTCTCTTTGGAAGCTGGACAGGACAAGTTAAAGGGAAAGTGAGAGGCAGAACTACACAGGAACAAAGGTTGTCTTATTATGCAAATACACTCCCCCAGGTAACTGCTCAGAGCTACCTTCAGAAGAATAGATGAAAAGTCTGCCTGGGTTTGGTGACTACTCCTAGTCTCTTATCTGGTGATTGATCTTTCCTGGTCATCTGATGAGATTTCTAGGGAGGGCATCTTAAGACAATTGCATTTCTTTTGCAAAGAAGCTTTTTTGGTCAGATAAAGAAATTCCACAGAGTATTTCTTCCAGTGCTTTGGGGGAGAGGATCAGAGAGACAGGGAGTTGGGGGAAGGCCAGAGACCTTGGTTCTGAGGCTTATTACTGAGGTGTTTCAATTTACAAAGCACTGAGCATGCCAAAGCACCATATTTGGGGGAATTGTTTTCTGCACCTCAATGATGGCATTAAAAAACATCTGTTAATTAGGGATATAGCTAAAGAAAGACATAGATGGTCTAAGTGTGGAACAGTACAAAACATTGGTAGAAATTAAGGAAGAATTAAATAAATGGAAGGCTATACCATGTTCATGAACTAATTAACTTGATATTGTAAATGTATTCATCCTCATATTGACCCATAGAGGTGTCAAATAGAAACAAATTTCAATTTAGGTAAAGAGAGAATTTATCCAAAGGGATTATTAAAGAGAGAAGAATAATGGCAATAGGGTGAGGGTCTTCAATCGTAAGATCTGCAAGCATCTCCAAAGTCAGGGTTTTCTTTTACAATACAGTACAGTAAACAAGACTAGAAAGGACCGGGATTGGGGGCATGGGAATAGCAGGTAAGGTGAGCAAGGTGTCAGTGATCAGACAATTATTCAGGGAATGTTTTTTCTTCTTGATCAGCTGATTGATGGGAAGGGCCCTTTACTCTTCATATAAATGCTTGTTTAACCATAGGAGCAAGTCAAAGTTTAGGGGCTTGGTGGAAGGAGAGAAGCCTGACTAAAGTTTAGTTAAATCCAGTCAGCAGGTGTTTTGTCCAGATTAATCACTGAGTACAAAGAGGTCAGGTAATCATTTATGAGGCAAAGAATGGAAATTTGGAGGACCCGTGTCTGGGTTTGTCACAGGTGAACAAGGGGTCTATCCAGGAGTTTTCTCTAAGCCATACTGGGAAGAGTTCTTTGCAGTAAGCTATTTCCTAGAACACAGAGATGGAGGGGAGATTTTTCTTGATTTTTGCTATTTTGGAGGAGCACAGGGCTCAGGTAATGTTCAACATTTTGATTCATTGCAGTCCCAATTAAAATTTTAGGAGATATGTTTGTGAAAATTGGCACACTGATTCTAAAATTTATATGGAAATGGAGAGAGCTAGGAATAGTCAAGGTAATAATGAAGAAAAAAAAAAATCTGGAAGACTTAATGTAAGATACCAAGACCTATTCTAAAGCTATTGCAGTTAAGACTAGAGTATTGATTGGCACAGGGGTAGTGTAACAGGGGCAATGGCCTAAAAAGGGTAAAAATGTTTTCTGTCTCCCTAAAACCTCCCCCACTCCTTTGGGAATTAAAACTTTAATCCCTGCCCCAGGTCAGCGTTTGGAATGGCAGGGGAGTGTCCTTTGTTCTTTGCACCACAGGAGATGGCTCAAGGGAATTGACCAGGTGAAGGTCACAAGATTGTCCTAGTCAAACATGGGATAAATCAGAACCATCAACTATAGTTGAACAACAATAGCCTGAAGCTGAAAACCTCCCCTTTAAAAGATCTGTATTCCTGCTCAGAGGCAGGAAGTTGGTACTTTAAGGTGGGCGTCTGCCAACCTCCTCATTTACCAGCAAATTAATAAACTTCTCTTTCCTTCTCCTCAGACCACTTGTCCTTGTTCTTCTGGTGTATCCTCAGGGACAAGTGCCTAGCTTCTGGTGACAGAATAAATAAAGAGAACAAGCAAGAGAATGCAGAAACACATCTATTAATATGCGGTCACCTGATCTGTGACTGTGGTAGAATGATTAATGGCCCCAAGTCTTCATCTTTTCTGTGTCTGTGCCCATTTGCAATGTGACTTTGCAGTTTCTCCTACCAAAGGATCTGAGTCTTATTTCCCTGCCACTCAATTCTGAGTTTGACCACCGGACTTGCCTTGGCCAGTGAGATGTTAGCAAATGTAACAGATGGAGAGGCTAGTGAAAGTACTTGCACATTTCTACTTCCGCCATGTTCTCTTGGCCATCACGATGAGGACCCGCCTGTGCTAGCCTACTGGAGAGAAACATGTGGAGCAGAGTCATGTTACCCCAGCTGTCCCAGCTGAGGCCATTGTCCTAGGGGTGGAAAGTTGGAATGTCTAAGAAGACTTTAGCCAGATTTCAAAGAAAGGCAAACATTTAAAAAGTAGAGAGGCAATTAATTCTAAGAAAAGTGAAAAGTTGAAATGGAATGAAATTGAAATCATAATACTTGGCTTAGTCATGAATAATATTTACCTAGTCATAATAGCGATTTTAAAAACCACGTACAGCTACAGATTTAATTAAAAATGTGGTGAAGCTATATCTAGAGGAGGAGGGGGAAGGGAAATAGAATGGAAGAGTCTCTGGTGATATGAGTTCAATCTTCATCTTCCATAGTAGCAAGCTAGTGGATAATATTTAACTATGAAAATCAACAGCTGTGGTATAATCATGTTAATTGGAAACATGAAAGCAAATGCAGATGTTCCTTGACTTCTGATGGGATTATATCCCAATAAACCTGTCTTCATTTGGAAATACTATAAGTCAAAATGCATTTAATACACTTGACCTACCAAACATTGTGGCTTAGCCTAGCCTACCTTCAATGTGCTCAGAATGCTGAACATTAAGCTATAGTTGGTCAAAATCATCTAACACAAAGCCTATTTTATATTAAAGGGTTAAATACCTCATGTAATGTACTGAATACTGTACTGAAAGTGAAAAACAGAATGATAATACAGATACTCAAAGTACGATTTCTACCGAATGCATATTGCTTTAGCACCATTGTAAAGTTGAAAAATTAAGTCATTAAGTCTAACATTGTAAGAGGAGGATCGTCTGTACTTGAAGAAACAACTAATAGGGTTGAACATGTTTTTGGATGTGGGGATCTGGGGTAGGCTTACAGGGATACAACCATTTATCATTTAAGCCTTACTAGCTTTTAGATTGCTAAATGGTATACAAATAGTACTGTGAAAGATTTAAAAAAAATAGTTTGAATAGGAAGCTACCCCAGTCTCTGCTCCCCCAATCCCCTGATACTGCAATGTGCCCTCACATTATTATTGTTTTCTCATTTGCTACTCTGTCCCAAATTTATGAGACTTCCTAAAATACCTATGTGGAGTATCTTACTAATGAGGCAAGACTGATTCAATACAGTTGATTCAATACAGGTATAAATAATATTACTGTTTCCTCAAATCACCCTACCCCCACTTCTTCACTCCTCCTTGCTCTGCTAGTTTTCCGTAGCCAAGGTATTCATTCATTTTGCCTAATAGCCAAAGATAGGGACCACTCTGTGGTACGGACACCAGTGAAATAGGACCAGCATCCCAAAAGGAAGACAGTTACATCAGACATAACTGAACGACCCAGTGCTGCCTGCTGTTACCCCAAGGCTAAAGTGGGCTCCTAGATGTTATTTTTTTGGAAGGGCCTAATTCTATAAACAAGAAGTTCACAAGGCAAGACTGGGTTTTTAAGATGATTATTCCAGTATGCAATATTCCTGTGTTCTGTTACAGGCCTTCAAACTACCATTAGTGGAACAACTGTTCCTCTTGGTTATTCACTTCTTATGTTTCTTTTGTTTTTACATAAGTCTCTGAATTATTTCAATTCTGAAATAATTGAAGTCTGAGTATTTTGGTTCAAAATGTCCCTTCATCGGTGATAGGTCAGACAGCAAAATGACTCGCTTTATTATACTATGTTCATTTCATCTTCCTACAATTTTTTCTGTCTTTACTCTTCAGCTGTCCACTTTTTAAAAATTATGCATTGATTATCATTTTTTTGCCCTTGATCAAAACTGAAGGCCTGCAGTTGTCTGATATGTACAAATTAACTTGACGTTAAGGATAATCCAACATCTCCCTTCCCCAAGGAAACCTTGCCAGAAACTGTGATTTATTTTTAACAAATTTCACAAAAGCCCTCTCTGGCAGGACCTTAACAAATGTCACTTCTGTTGTGAGACTTTTACTCAGTGGACTGTGATTTTTTACAAACTTAAAAAAAAAGGCGCCATCTCCCATGTGCTTGCTTTAGTGTGTTCATGATTGCTATGTTTCAGAACTCACTCTGAACTTGGGGTACTTTTGATCTGCACCAAACAACTGAGATTGGAATAATGAGCTATGGTAGAAGCATCCTTTTCTAAATTTTTCTAATTGGCCACTGTCATGTCTACCCAGTGCCATTGGAGGATTTTCCTGGGGAAAAAGAAAGCATCTATTTCTACATTTGTGGGACTTCCTCTATTTCATTTATGTGTTTCCAAATGCCTATTGAACCCATTATATAATAAGCCAGGCCCTTGAATTAGGGAGTTGATGATAATAAAAATAAACATTCTGGTGCAAAGTGAAGATAATACACAAACATGGGTGACTCTCAGAGTTCTAAGGTGTCAGGGTCATGGTTGGTGGGTAGCTGGGGCTGAGGACGGACTGGTCATTATCTGTCTATGCCAGTATCTGGCATGATGCTCTTGTCCTGTGGTCTGTTGTCCTTTCAAGACACTGCTGCATCATCCATCTTTCATCCCTAACAGTTCAAGCAGAGCTTGTGCTCTCGTCTTCTCAAACCACTTTGGCACATGTGAGATCATCCTGCCTCTCAAATGTTAGCTAAAGCATCTATGGTAGTTGGGAAGACTTCACCTGGTTTTGTGCTACTTTGGGGGAAATACGTCATTGTTTTTCTCTTGAGTCCTGCTCTGCTCGGCCGCTTACAGCTCTCTCTGCCTGCGTGTACAACTGTATACAACTGTGACTTTTTCTCTCAATTCATTCTGCTTTCTTGGGCTTTAGCCTGAAAACGATACTCTCTTCCCTCCTCTGTGTCCAAACTAATATGAATTGCTCATGTCTGCATTGGTTTCAGGACTCTTCTTTTTCATGAGCCTGAAATCTCCGTTGCCTCCTTCCCTTCTCTCTACTTTTCCTCCCCATAAGGAATTTGCTGTGTGGAGTGAAAGAGTCAGCCAGAGAGCTCTGACCTTGATCCATCAAAAGTTTTCCCAAATCAGTGGCCTTTGCTCATGAGAAACTTCTGTCTTCTCCTACAGAATGTGCTAGGCTTTGAAACTCAAAAGCCAAGAACATACCTCTTTGTTTCTTTTTATGGTATTTTCTCCCTTTCTTCATAAGCAATGGATGTAGAATGAGTAAATGGCTTAATAAGGGTTAGTGTTTAAAAATATTTAATAGTTACCTGGTTAGTTCTACAACAAAACGTAACATAGTTAGAATAAAAGAGATAATCATAAACCAAGGTAAACTACTGCAATAAAGGGGCAGATACTTCATACTAGAATGCTTGAAGGTGGCTTCATGGAAGAAATGGAATTGTACTAGGATAATAGAGAATGGGTGCGATTTCAGTAGGGAAGTTTTTGGTAGAAGAGTGATTGGCAAAGGCCTTCTTAGGAGAATAGCTGAATAAAGAGAAGCCATTTGAGAGAATCTAGGTTGTGCATGAAAACACTTTCATTTTAGCTGGGCACGCAGTCTCTGGAGTGAGGCTGTCTGGCTTTGAGTCTTGAAGCTGCCCTTGCTAGCTGTGTGACCTCAGGGGAATTACTTAACCTTTCTGTGCCAGTTTCATCATATATAAATAGAAATACCGATAGCACCTATCACATGGCTTTGTATGAAGATCAGTTTTCTTATAAATGGTAAAGCACTTAGAACAGTGCCCGAGGCTTAGAAAATGGCTGTGTTAACTGCTGTTTCAATTTTGTTAGGCAGAATAGGGGAAAGCTAAGCTACAGAAAGGTTGAGAAGCACCTTGGATGAGGAAGTAACTGGCCAGGGACAGTTTAATGAGAAACTCATCTCTGCAAAACTGCTTAATTTAAAGCTGTGATTCTCCAACAGAATTTTTAGAATGGCACATTATAAATGCTCATTATCAGTGGAGCCTCCAGGCCACCGTCTTTCCCCAGGGATTGTGTTTCAGTACCTACAGGGTGTGGTTAGAAATCTGTGTTACTAACAATGATGATTCTAGGATTAGCGTGAGGCAACTGAGGTAACTAGGGTGCAGAATTTCAGGGGGCTCACACTCAGGGTCATGCAAGCGCAGGGTTGGCCTAGGAGTGAACACTTCCTTAAATTTTTCATGTTTGATGCCTCCATGCCTCATTAACCTCACTGTGGTCTAAGCCCTGAGATTCTGATGCTGATGGAAGAAGAAATTCATTCATTCATTCATTCATTCATTCATTCATTCATTCATTCGTTAGACATATTTCCTAAGCACCTGCTATTTGGCATTATTCTAGGTACTTGGCATACATCACTAAAATGAATTGACAATGATCCTGCCCTGTGTAGCTTATATTTTAGTAGGATAGACAAAAAATAATAAACATAGTAACAAAGTAAATTATGTGTTAGTTAGAACATGAGAAGGACTATGACAAAAGTAAAAGCAGAGCAGTATGAAGGTGGTGGCTCATAGTTAAAGAGACTTTGTTTTTTAAAGGAGGACCCAGACTAGTTCTAAGAAGATCAGTCTCCAGTTTGTACTGAAATCGAACATAAGGGGTTACCTGGAGCTTCCTGTATAGCAAAAGGATTCTCAGACCACTTCCTACCTCGGCAGGAAACATGTTTTATGAGCCTTTGGCACTGTCTCCCATGGCTATAGCCAGGGAGAAGAAGGTTATCCTTTCTTTCTCCTTGCCTCCTCTAACATCCAATGAACCAAAAGTATTAGGTCTTTCAAGACCTACACTAAGGTGGTTCTAAAGTGTACTTGCCAGTGACACAGATATTCTGTTTTTTCTTTTTTTTTTTGGAAGCTGACAAACCTCTGGTTGTTGGAAATGATTCTGTGAGGAAAATTTAAAAGCAAATTGACTGTAAAATGGCAGCGGAATTGAAAAAGCAGGCTGTATGCTAAAAAAAAAAAAAAAATCAGTGCAAAGTGATAAATGTTGTGATCTCCTTAGTATTTGTCATGCATAATTGTCATGGAATTTTAGAACTGGAAGGGGGCCTTGGCGATCATCTAACAAAGCAGATATGAAGTGAGAGGTACGAAATGATGAGTGAGTGCAAAGATCATTTAAGAAAACCTCTTTTGTAAAAAGTGACTAAAGGACAGAGCCTTTATTACTAAAAACAGGGACCATGGCCAAGGGCTTATACAACAGAACACGTGGCAATTCGATGGTTAAAGACAGAAAGTGGAGGATACTACTTTTCCCATGAAAGGACAAGAATAAATCAGGAAAATAAACGAGGCAAAAAGAAAAAAAGAAATCACGAAGCACTGGACTTTCGAAGTTTGTTGGATTCTATTTTATGCCATTGCTGTTGTACAAACAGAAGAGCATGTCATTGTGAACAGGGCATGTTAACACTCCTTATGACAGCAATTTCTTTGGACACTACATTAAGTAAATAGGCTATAATTAAAGGCTACTGATTCTGTGGTTGGGAGCACCAGGGAAAAGCATTAGAGAATAAATACAGTGTTCTCATTCATTCAGTGGATATTCACTGGACAGCAACTAGGTTTCCTTTGAAAGATGTTGACAAAAATAGAGCCAAATCTGCTGTCTGGATAAGCCTATCTACATTGGTTTCCATTCTAGAATGTAAGAATGACCTGCATTTGGGCTTTTTATTGCATTCTGTTACCTAGAGTAGAATTGGGCTTATTCAGCATTACGTGTTCTGGCTCGTTCAGTTATGCTATCTAAGTGGTCACATGGATCTGGGAAGTTTTGTCCTATAATGTAAGTCTGGTCCATTAGTTGTGGCAAACTATGAGTCCATACTCAGACTCAGCTAGAGAGAATGCCATTATCAAGAAAATCATCTAGAACACTGCTTAGCACTCTGAGGTGCTCACTGAGTATTTGTTAAATAATTCAAGAACTGGTGTCCTATTTATCACACATTTCAGACACATCCCCGCCCCCTGCAAAAAATAGAGAAGATTCTGCCTGGAAAACTGACTGTCAAACTGTTAATAATTGTTAACTTCTTTGGAGAGAAATAGGATGATAAGGGAAGGAATTCTTCATTCTTCAAGGAAGAATGAAGAATGAAGAGGAACTTTTAAGTTTTTCCCTGTGTAATTTATTGATATTATTTCAGGATAAATAACTTCTCCAAATCAATAATATGTGCTATTATACCTGCCATACGCATTTGGCATACAAGAGACAAAAATATCTGCTCTTGTGGACCTTATATTTTAAGAGAAGAGACAAAAATAAATTAGCAAGTAAATTGTATATTACATTAGAAGGTAATATATACTACGGGAGAAAAGGCAAAGCAGGATAAAGGTGGTAGTTGCCAATTCCAGATGTCCCGTTCTGAAGGAGGACTGAGTCCAACTCTTAGAATTTTAGTCTCCCCTACCAACTCTTACCTGCTATTACCTTGTTTAAAATTTAAAACCTGATAAAGGTAGCTTCTGAGAATGTTCTCTAAACAGTACTGCTTTCAACATGCATACTTTTTGTAATTTTCATGGGAATAGCATACATAAAATAAAGGCTTATTTCTTTTCACACTAATCCTATGAATTACACGAACATGTCAAAAGATGAATTCGTTTCTATGTGCAAGGAGCTAAGTGGTGGGCTCTTGGTTTCTTAGAGTACATGAAGTCCAGAATAATAACTTACCATCCCCCGATTTCTAGTGTAATAATTAGAGTTACACCTTACAGAGATGACAAAACGAAAGATAATCAGCCTACTGAATTGAAGATCCCAAAGTTTGGATTTTGAAGACATCAAGGCATAATTTCAGTTCCTTGAGTTGAGATTCTAGATTTTTATTCATTAACTTACTGATGATTGAGCACCAAAAAAAGGGATTTATTGTCAAACTCAAAAAAGGTGGATGCATTAAAAGGAGTGACAACTTATTAATTCATAATGTGATGGCATCTCTGTATTTTCCAAAATGATTCTAAATGATGTTCAAAATATGTTAGGTATATAGTTGGGTTGGGTCTAAACTCCAAGGTTTGTGGGATATTAATTGCATATGCCCAACGATTTCTTCTGCATGTCTAGTTCTTTTCTCTCCTTGAGGCTGGGGTTCTCTTTTTGCTCCCTTTCTATATCCTTAAAAGAACACATGGGCAACAAAACTTTGAGATGCTGTGGCATCTCGTGGCACTTCTGGTTCTGTGTTTAGGGGCTGTACAGGTGTGCTGCCAAAGGCAAGAAATCGCAGGCAGAGCTCAAGGAGAGTGACAGTGAACCTGTCAATCAGCATCACAGCTCAGTGGGATGCCACCAATGGGTCTTGGTGCTCAGTGGGAACCAGCCAGTCACTTTCAGGGCTGTGCGACAGGAGAGCCTAGCTGGCCATCAGTAGCCAACAGAGACTTTTGGGATTCCCTGGCTAAGTACCATCTGTCTCTCTTCTTCAGAAAACTGTGAAAAAAGAAACAGCCTTCCAAAATGAATCATAATGATTGAGCAGGTTGTCAGGTTATACAAATGATAGAAAGGGAAGAGACTTTGGAATTATCCAAGGAGAAAAAGACAATCGCCATCTCTATTTTTCTTCCTTTGTCAGAGGATTGCTATTCTGTAAGAAAGGGGAAATTACAGGAGATAATGGGGTCTATATTTATTTACTTTGGAGCAGTTTCTCTCAGAAGAAGTGATCTTATAATCTTCTGATAGTGATGCATTTGGACACTTCACATGTGTCCTAGATATGATTGATGAGCGATTTTTAGCGTACTCAATTAATCCAAGATTTCTAATAATAGACACACACCTTCAAAGCACTCTACTGGTTCTGTTAATGTGGGAGTTGACAAACTTCTGCCAAAAATCCCCATGGTAATATATATATTTCGGACTTTGTGGCCACGTGATCTGTGTTGCACCAGTCTGTCATTGTGAAAACAACAATAGACCCTATGCAAACTAATGACTCTGGCTGTGTTCCCATAAAATGTGATTTATGAACACTGAAATTTGAATTTCATATAACTTCCACATGGCACGAAACATTCTTTTCATTGTTTTTAACCACTTAGAACTGTAACAGTCATTCCCTAACTCTCAAGCAGTAGTTTGTTGATCTCTGTCTAACACGATCAAATCAAGATAATCAAGTGATTCTCTTCATATAATCAAAGTCTAATTCTTTGAGCACAGTCGTGGAGAAGAGCAGGTTGACTTTTGTGCTTCAAGATTCTTTTGCTAAGGACTTTTTCTCAAGTCATTATTGTTACTGCTCGCCTCTCAATAGTCCAGCTGAGAAGACACGTGTCTTCCCCCTGCTTGCCCTGCTGCAAAGCCAAGTCCAGGTTTGGACAGTTAAGGTAGAATCTGTTCTCTTCTCCAATTTGCTGTTATTTTGTGAAACTAGATGACAGAGCTGCAAGGTTGTTGATGTATCTTCAGGTTAGTGACCTCCACGAGGTGTCTACTTTCCCCCTGGCCTCTGCATGCCAGAGAACATGTCCCCCTGTCCACCTGCTATGTCGCAACCTGTCTGACCTCCTTACAGGCAAGACTTAGTACAGCTCAGAGAGAGGGCATAGCCTCTTGATTGACAGTGTTAGGCCTAGTTTCCAAGTCTTGTCACAAGATCCTATTTGTACCCAATAGCTTGGTGTTAGAATGTCCAGATCTACCCACTCACCCACAGAGATGGGGCTTTGTTCTTTGACCTGAGCAACTAAGAAATTTCATCTTTTGTACCTATACCTGATTCATTAAGAGTGCTGTCCTCCGCCTTTTGTTTCATATGGATACATTTTAAGGGTCACAGATGGGTTGATGGAGTTCAGGGATTGACTGTGGCGGCTACAGGATGAAACAGTGGCAGTATTTGGGTTGTTGACACCCCAGCCCTGGCTTCTTAGAGCCTCAAGAAACTACTTGTATCAAAAAAGTTGGAAGACCAGAGAGGGACTTTCATTTGCAGGTTGGAGTATTAAAAAATACAGACTGTACCCTGAGCATTTTAAAATTTAAAATTTTCAATACACTCCATCATTTGAAGTACATTATTTGGGCATTTAATATTCTCTGTAAAAAGATATATTTAATACATGAAACTCTGCTACTTTTACTCTTGTTGGGAAATTAGCAGCATGTTATAATTTAAATGATATACATTGGGGAGAAAAGCTGTCAACTATATTAAATTCTAGTTTAGGAATTTAAACTATTTTACATGTATGAACTACAGATGAAGTAGCTCAACACAGTGACAAAGTTAATAGAATTTGAGTTGATTCATATAATGTCTTAAAATAATTAATTTTACAATGGAATTTAAATTAATTAGTAATAGAATATCTTAAATTGATAATACTTTATAGTATTATATTATTATAATATAAAACCTTAAAGAAGTTAAGTCCCTTTGAAGTCCTGGCTCTGCCTTTTCTGCTTGTATGATCTTGGGCAAGGTAGGTAAACAATTTATGGTTCTGTTCCTGAACTCAAAAATGGGCTTGGAGCTGGTCATGGTGTCACGCATCTGTAGTCCCAGCTACTCCGGAGTCTGAGCCAGGAGTTCAAGGCCAGACTGGGCAACATAGCAAGACCCTATCACTTAAAAAAATGATAACATAAGTTTCATATCATTGTTTTGAAGAGTAAAGTCAGATAAACCTGTAACACATGTTGAACACATAGTGCTCATTAAAAAATAGTTGGGGTGGTGATGATGATAAATACAATTATCAAGATATGGGGAAAACCGAAACCACAATAACAGACTAAGAAATACCTATTATTACTAAATTTTAATATCCTTTATGAAAAACATTTTTGTAACAATTATTTTACTGTTTTCACAGAAAATAGTGTTGCCAAAATTATTAACTAGTTACTGAATACTTGTTTTTGATCTAGTAACCTCATTTAAACTGTGTGCTATCCTATTTCACAAAACCATTATCACATTCGAAGAGAGAAAAGAATTCATTAGTCTTACAGTATGCTTCCATATGTTTCGTATTAATCATAGTTTAGCTGGGTAAACAGAGGTTTGCATTTTATTCTTCATGCCATTAGGGAAATTACTGTAAATGAGAAATTGTATTCTAAAAAGCCCTACACATATACCAGTGTCTTTCAGATTCAAATATTAGATGATATCATTTAAAATTCTTTTAATCAGAAGTCAGCTTTTTTGGTATAACGTTAGAAAATTGTTATGTGTTTTACATTTTGTGAATATAGAACTGGAAAATGCAGGAAAGCACCAGGAGAATTAAATAATTCATAATTTTCTCTCAATATTTGGTAATAACTACTGTTAGCATCTGAATGTATATGTAGGATTCATTTTTTTCTGTAGGCATATATATATATGTGTATATATGTGTGTGTATACACACACACACACACACACATACATACCACACTACATTTTTTACTAAGCTGTCATCACTCACCTCCAAACTCACTCTTCTGGGCCTTGCTTTGTGATATCGTGGCTGGCACTGAGCAGACCATGTGCTTGCTTGTGTTTGATTCCTTGGTAGGTCTTGCCCACTGAGGAAGCAAGAGGGAAACTAGGAAATGATAGACTGGCAAACAGAATTGCTTTTTTGTGTTTGTCCATTATCCCATCACCTGCACCTCAGCAAGGGTTCTAACACCAGAGGCAGCAGTTGATTCTTGTATCCATTGGTGTCAGTTTTCATCTTACTCCTATAGTCCCAGAATGAAACTCATGCCACCTGCTTCTCAGGAGTGTGAGTTTCATTCAGCTTGGCAGGATCTCCCCCAAGGGGAGATACCAGCACCTGCCAAAGAGGGTCCCTCTGCAGAACTCTAGGTCCCAGATTCCTGGGGGCGTCTTAGATCTGAGAACTCCAATTTCATCCTCCTGTTGTCCCAGCCTTGGGGACTGTAGCCACTTAGTTGGGTCACTTCCTCTGTGATGTCTCAGGGTTCCTCTTGGCCTGTCCAGTTCTGTATCTCTTGATCCATTTCTCCATTTTAAATTCTATTAAATATCTATTAAAATAATTGAGGGATCCTGACTAGTATGACCACATAGAGAAAGGGATTCTTGATTTTTGTCTTCCAGTTTTCATCCTGGCTTGAATGTTGCTCTTATGACCCAAACTACATTTGGCTAACCCGATGTAGACTTTATGCGTCAGCTGAAAAACAGACATTTCAGGCTGCAGTATTACCATGCTGTCTACCAACCAACTGATCAATTTTGTCTGTGTCACAGTTGTTGTACAACTGTTTAATATTAAAGGCATTTGGTCCTCATTTTATAAAATGATGGAAAAAAGGTAAAAATGTTGATACTGAAGATACGCTCTGTTGGTCATGACTTTAATATAGTTTGGAAAAAAAGAAACTGGAGATCATGAAAGTTGAAGATGTATCTTTCACCACTAGTGGATTCTTGACCTGAAGCTCATCAACATTTGTGTTATATTGTGAGGGACAAGAACAAGAATGAGTAATGTGTACTAAATTCTGGAAATGCATTATTAAAGATTATATCTGAAAAGACTAGATATTAGGAATATAATACATATATTTTAGTTCTTTGGGAATAAAACCTGCCTTAGCACACTAACCTATGGCTAAAATAGTTTCTCATACTTAACTCTTTCATACACTTTGCAGTTACCAAAGAAGGAGCTTTCTACAAATTTTTTTATTACAATTGCATGTGGACTACACAGGGCTTCATAATCTGCCTTTATACTTTATTATGAACATCTTTGCCTGTCACTAATCACTCTCCCAGTAAATGCTTCTTAATGGCCATTACTTATTTAAAACAATTCCCTATTGTCAGATATTTATGTTGTTTTCTAATTGTCCAGTATGAAAATTAAGGCTTTTAAATCTTCTTATAAATAAATTTTTGCACACATTCTTTTTTCTTCATTTAGTATTTTTTTTATTTTAGCATATTATGGGGGTACAAGTGTTAAGGTTACGTATATTGCTCATGCCCCCCTCTCCCCTCGAGTAAGAGCTTCAAGCATGTCCACCCCCAAACATTGCACCTCTTACTCGTTGTGGTAGTACATACCCATCCCCTCCCCCCCCACCCTTCCAACATCCGATAAATGTTACTCCTATATGTTGACTTAGGTGTTGATCCGTTAATACCAATTTGCTGGTGAGTACATGTGGTGCTTGTTTTTCCATTCTTGAGATACTTCACTTAGTAGAATGGGTTCCAGCTCTATCCAGGAAAATATAAGAGGTGCTGTATCACCATTATTTCTTAAAGCTGAGTAGTACTCCATGGTATACATATACCACATTTTATTAATCCACTCATGAATTGATGGGCACTTGGGTTGTTTCCACAGCTTTGCAATTGTGAGTTGTGCTGCTATAAACATTCGAGTGCAGGTGTCTTTTTCATAAAGCTTTGCACACATTCTTAATGATTCCCTTAGAATATTTGCCCTAAAAGTACCATTGAGGGGTCAAAGCATATAGAATATTTTAGCCTTTTGCTGTACACTGCTAAAATGCCCTCTGGAAACTGTTCCATTGATACTTCCACTTGCAGTAAATGAAGACGGTCATTTCTCAGACCTCACTCATTAGTTTCAAAGAACAATATCAAGAATTTAAAATGTTTTTCTCTCCTAATTCATAGGACTGTCTTGGTTATTTTTTTTAATTGTCTATTGAATTAATACCACATATAACAACTCCATTTATTATTTAGAATTGAGTCATTTTTCTTTTTTATTTTGGCTAAATAGCTTAGCTTTTATAGCTGTACTTGGGTTGAAAGTGAGCCAAAGAAGTAAAAATGATTAATAAGAATGGGAGAGCAGCAAATAATTAGAGGCCAAGCAAAAGAATAAAGCACCATATTTTTCAGTGAATTTTAAGCCAAAGCCATGAGAAATTGTGGCTTGCATCTGTTCTTTTGATTGCCATGTGATTGGTTGTGCCTATTTACTTGAGTATGTTGGTTTCTCTCTCATGTGGTTTCTTTCTCTTCGGTTCTTTTTTTCACTGTTCATTTTTTTGAAAGTTTTAACTGACAAATAATGGTATGTATAATGGTATATATGGTATATATCTATGGAGTACAGTGTGGTGTTTTGATATATACATACACACGCACACACACAAACGTATGTAATGATTAAATCAAGCTAATTGATATACCTGGCACCTTACCTACTTACATAATTATCCTAAGAGAGGGGAGGAAGGAAGAAGGGCGGGCTTGTCCTCTTTTCTAACCCCAAATATGTTGCTCTCATTTCTTAGCCTTCTCAGCAATCTATCCTCCCCTCTCCTCCTCTCCCTTCTACTCTCTTTGTAAATATAGCAGAAATATTAAAATTCAGGTGGATATTGTTTTATGTTAAAAGTTGCCAACATCTGTTTTTATTTTCTTCTTCAGAATTGTTGATTCTTTCATTCATTCTTAGAACACTGTGTGTGTGTGGAAGAAACAAAGGAAACATTGATCTTCACCAATAAGGGCAAGTTCAGGCGGTAAATCAAACGTCTAGGAGTTCTTGGAACAAGTCCAGATAGAAAGTTGTTCTTGTGGGAACAGTATATAGATGAGTGTTCTTTGTATGCACATAGGAAATAAAAATACTTTTTTCCCTTTCATTCAGTAATAATAATTTACTTAGTACTGGAATTGTGAGGCTCTGTGTTAGGCACTTTGCATTTATTAATTCACTTAAAGTTTCCCAACAGTTTCACAGTTATGTCCCCAGTATGTAGATAAGGGATGTGAGGCTGGAATAGCTGGTAACTTAGTGAGTAGTGGGACTGGGATTTATATTTATCTTGACTTCGATGCTCTCTGTCTTTGTGCTTCACTCTACTGCCTGTCCCAAGTTGCTCAGTGTGGCCATGGCCCTCTATGCGAAAGAAATGATGGTTTCATCTTGGTTGTTTACTGAGGACTTACATGGTACAAAAAAATTCTTAATAAGATTCTCATGGACGGTGCTATGACACCTCTCAAAACGTTCTTTTTTACTTGAAGTGTGACAGAGTTGTCTTCTGTGCTTCAAATTTTAGAGAGTTACGGACTTCAGACACATTTTACGTGGCAGATGTGTTTAGAATCAGGACTTCCTGGCCAATATTTTTTTTACTTTATTTTAATTTTTATTTTAGAAACAGGGTCTCATTATGTTGCCCATGCTGGATTTGAACAACTGAACTCAAGCACTCCTCCTGCCTCAGCTTCTCAAGTAGCTAGGACTACAGACATGCACCATGCCCAACTCAGTGGTGTTTTAGTAATTACCTACTTGACATGAGGAAAGGGTGGCATATAGGCAATGATCCCACCTGCTCAACATACACAGCCACACATATACACACATATCTACCTTCTCATACATACCTTCCCACATTAGTGAAAACATCATGAATCTGAACCTTCTGCCTGAGGAGCCATACATGGTCTTTAGAGGGTTTTTGACACTTAGCTTTAGAGCATGTAACCATTTCAGCAAGAGCTTGGATAAATCTAGCATACTTTCCCTCGTCTAGTCTCATCACTTTCATATAAGAAGAGCAAGTTGAGGCTCAAACAGGTTCTTGACTTTTTACTTTGATTATTGACTTAAAACCAGCCATCTGACAGTTTTCAACTCAGGAACGGAAACAGTGTCTGCTTTGCAGGTTTTGGAAAGAATAAATTAAATGAAGCATGTGAAGTCCTTTACCTAGTGCCCTGTGCTTGGCTTTCAGAAAATAGGAACTATTTAAGGCAAGTTGGCTGCCTCACCAACCTCAAAGTCCACTATTAATAACAGTAGTAGAAGCAATGCAGTATAAGGAAAAAGGAACACTGAAATAGGTGTTTGGATTCCAAGAAGGATAATCATCTTTTGGCCTTATTATATTTGGCAAATTACCTCTCCATGCCTTGATTTCTTCCTTTTAAAAATAACGGCATATGAATAACAATGATTTTGAGCTTTTACAGATCATTCACCCACCAAAAATCTATGAACTTCATGAAGGCAGGGCTTTGTCTCAATTTTGCTGCATGACTTCCAGTGCCTGGTATGTATTAGATGATTTTGTGCTAAAGAGATAAGTGACCAATCAACTAAAAAGCCCTGTTGGTCTTTCCACGCACCCCCAGAGAGGACGTGTATTCAGATGGTCATATCTACTCTCAGGGCTTCATGGACTTCAAGTAATTGGTCCTCCGGTTACAGAATATATCACCTACATAGTTTCTTTTAACTTTAATGTTCTAAGGGTCTACTAAATGACCTGTTAATATGGCATGATGTAAAAGTAAGCAAAGAAGACACAAATAAATAGGAAGAGATCTCATGCTTATGGATTGGAAGACTTAATATTACGAAGATGTCCATGCTACACAAAGTGATCCTACAGATTCAGTCCAATCTCTATTTGTCAAAACCCAGTGGCATTCTTTGCAGAGAGAGAAAACATCATAAAATTGGTATGGACTTTCAATCTACCCTACATAGCCAAAACAATCCTGGAAAAGAAGAATAAAGCTGGAGGACTCTCATTTCCTTCTTTGAAAACATACTGCAAAGAAATAATAATCAAGACAGTGTGGTACTGGCATAAAGACAGATACGTAGACCAGGGGAGCAGAATAGAGAGCCCAGAAGTAAACCCTTGCATATGTGGTCAACTGATTTTTGACAAGGATGATAAGACTACATGATGGAGAAAGGATAGTCTCTTCTTCAACTCATGGTTCTGGGCAAACTGGATAGCCACATGGAAAAGAATTAAGTTCACCCTTATCTTAAACCATATACAAAAATTACCTGAAACCAAATTAGAGAACTAAATGTAAGATGTAAAAGTATAAACCTCTAGGAAGAAAATAGCAAAAAACTTCAAAACATTGTATTAGCAATGATTTCTTCAATGTGACACCCAAAGCACAGGCAACAAAAGTAAAAATGGATAAATGGGATTACATCAAACTTTAAAACTGTGCATCAAATGAAACAATCAAGTAAAAAGTCAGCCTATAGAATGGGAGGAAACATTTGTAAATCATATATCTGATAAGGGGTTCACATCCAGAATGTGTAAAGAACTTCTACAACTCAACAACAAAGAAAAAAAAAACTCTATTAAAAAACAGGCAAAGGACTTAATTAGATGATTCTGCAAAGAAGATATACAAATGCCCCAAAAGCACATGAAAATACATAACTAATCATAAGAGATAAACATAAACATAACTAATCATAAGAGAAATGCAATTGAGACCACAGTGAGATACCATCTAACACACATAAGGATGGGCACTATCGCAGGAACAAAAACTAAATTGGTAGCAAGGATGTGGAGAAATTGAAACGCTTGTACACTGTTGGTGAGAATGTGAAATGATGCTAACATTATGGAAAACAGTATGGAGGTTCTTCAGAAAACTCAACATTGAATTATCATATGATTCATCAATTCCACTTTAGAGTTTATGTCCAAAAGCATTCAAAACAGGAATCTGGAAGAGAAAATTGCACACTTGTGTTCTTTGTAGCATTATTCCCAATAGCTAAGAGGTAGAAGCAACCCAGGTGTCCAACAGGTGAATAGATAAAATGTGGTATATGTATAATGCATACACATGCATGCACGCACACAGTGGAATATTATGCAGTCATTAAAAAGAAATCCTGTCACATGCTGCAACATGGATGACCATTGAGGACATTATGCTAAGTGAAATAATCCAGCCACAAAAGAACAAAAAACATACTACATGATTCCAGTTAGATACAAAGTATCTAAAGTAGTCCAAATCATATAAACAGAAAGTAGAGAGGTGGCTGCCAAGGGCTGAGGGAGGGTGTAGAGGAATTAGTGATTACTGGATGTAGAGTTTCAGTTTTGCAAGATGAAAAAGTTCCAGAGATTTTGTTGGACTGCAATGTGAATATACTTAACATTCCTGAACCAGGCCTTTAAAACGTGTTTTCTACAGTAAAACAAAATAAAATGCTGTAATGAAGCATGACTTCCCTAGTACACAATTAATGCCGTCTATTATGCTAATTTAAAAGAGGTATGTTTGATATTTTGAAAAACTGAAGAACAGCAAGTATCCTGTTTGCACGAGCTGTAACCCAGAACATAGTCTCAGCAAATATGCTGACATCCCTCTTCACTACCGCTGTAGCAATGAGCAAGGCTCCAATCCACATGCAATGCCAAGATGTCTCACATTTACATTGAAGCATAACCATAGGAGGTTTTGGTTGGAGGCCCACAGTTTAATAGGGAAACCAGTCTGTTGGTAAAGTTGCCAACACCACAGGACCATGGCCATTACAAATGAGTCCAGTCTGGGAGGTAAAGCAATGAGTGTTTCCTAAGGGGAAAGAAAATGTGTTATTAAAATCAAATGAATACCTGATGCTGCAGGAGAGAAGAGGACCAACACCTAATTTCCAAAGTTTTTTATTGTTGTTGTTTTTTTTAAATGTAATAAGTGCTTGATCACTTTCAGTTTTCTCAGCCCAAGCCAGGGATATTTGGGAGTTATTATGAGATTTGAAAGAATGCTGAGTTTTTGATCTTGTCAGGACTGCAAGTGCTTTATAAATGTCAGAGTTGGTGTGTGGGAATCTAGGGCATTGCTCCAGTGTGTACCTTGTGAGTCAGCTAATGAGGCCACAGGAGAGCAGCCATCTGAGCAACTCCCTGAGTAGTCCTGACTTCGAAAACAGCTCTTTGGGATCACACAGCCAAAGAAGAACTTCACCTTGTTGTTGTTGTTGAATTGTAAATAAGTGTGCAGTTTTAAATTAAGTCATTCTCAGCATTCTCGTTGAAAACATGTCTAATGCTTGCATTGCCTCCTTGTTCGAGGGAAGCTATTATATAGGGGCTTCTTTTTTGACCTTTACCATTAACATTATCTCTTGATTGAGAGAGGCCCCACACTGCTTAACTCCTCCTTCATGGTTCCTTATATTGGATTCTTTGGTTGGTTGGTTGGTTGGTTGTTTTTGCTTTGTTTTGTTATTTATTTCAGGATATGATGAAGGTACAAACATTTTGGTTACATGTAATGACTTTGCCTCACCCAAGCCTCAGCCTTATATTGGATTCTTGTTCCTTGATTTCCCAGAACTTAGTACTGCTCTTAGTACCATTTTTACCACATAGTAGGCTTAAAATAAATAATTGCCTGGGAATGAATGGAAGCCAGACTGGTTTAAAGTTTCGAGTTTAGCACTATGATTCTGTTGTTGCTTGTATGGCCTTTGATTAGATGAGTCTGACCTTCATTATGGCCTGTGGGTTAATTAAAAGAGATACGACCCTTGCAGTGGTTGCAGTTTGTTTTTAGCCCTAAGATTCCTTGACCCTCAGTTATCAAAGAAAGTAAGGCCATGGAAAAGCATTCATTTTGGAAGAGGCTTTCAAATTCTCTTCTAAAGTATTTCACCGAGAGAAAAGGTCTGTGGTTCCAGATAAGGTTATGGTGCCTAGGTTTTGAAGTACCAGCTCAACTGGCTTCTTTATTTAGGATATCACAAGGGTTTCAATATCAAAGTATTCAGTTTGTTCGTGGATAGTATAGTGACTGGAGTTTCTGCAGTTGGCCATGGGCAAGGATGTATTCTGTCATCTTTCTCTGCACGTTGTGAGCCATAAGTGTTCTCCAAAGTGCATTCCATATAGCTTGAGTTATAAAGGTTGTAATTGTTTTATAAAAATTGAATTCCGTGAGCAAGCAAGTTTCAGAAACATGGGCTTGAGCAAAGTAAGATTTCTCGAAGCTTTGTTGTACTTACATGCTTTGGGACTGACTCTCTAGGAGGATGTGAAGTGTGTGATATTCTATCGCAAAGATTTTCATCATAAAAACTTCTTAAGAATTTTCCAGAATTATTGTTTATAGAATGCACCTGGGGCAACCATCCTGTATATTTTTGAATGCAAATCCACATATACTTTTTAATAGTCTGCCTATTTGCTGTGGCATTTTCTGTAACATTTGTTCAAATACGTTATGTTTATATCCTCTTTTTTATATAAATCTCTATCTGGAAATCAAACCTTGATTGTAGGTACTTAGAATCTAAGTTGTTCAAGATACTAAGATAATCTTAAGATAATCACAGCGTAGCCATCTTCTCCTGTTGACCACACGGATAATGAACCACAAAGGAGCTGTTCCTATGTAGTTTAATATTTGACATTGATGAGGTGTAGCATCAAAAGAATAGGTTTTGAGGTACTTATTTGAATTTTTGTGAGGCTATATGAGTCTAAATTCTTAGAATTGTGGAGATTTTAGTGATGGTATGTCCCAACCATTTATTTATTCACCCCATATTTATTGAACATGTTTTTTGTTCGTAACATAAAATGGGATCATCATCTCTATTCCTATCTTATTTTTGAATTCCCTCAAAATTTATAGTCAGTTCCTGGAGACTTGTAGCTGGAAGTGAGTATTCTAATTTTTTGGTACAAATGTCTTATTTTATCCATTAGAACACTGAAAAGGCAGAGTAGTGAAAAACTTGCCCAATATCACTGTTAATTAATGGCAATGAAGAAAACAAGACCCAGATATTTGAGTTGTAGCTAGAGCTCCATCTAGTATTGTAACATAACATAAACATGAGGGGTAATTTTTTTAAGCTAATGATTGAGTTTGCAAGCCTAGAAATAGGAATTTCTCCAAGTTGGAAGGTATATTATAATCCCTAAAATATGATTTTTATTAATGCAGTAAATATCCATTGCATGTGTGTCATGTACTACATACTGTTTAGTATTTTGGAGGCTAAATAAATCTTCATTAAGTTTATATTCCAGAGGCTTCCATATCAGTTGCAACTATAGACTTAACTTAAACTTGTATCTATAACGATGGTTATTGGAAATATCCGTCGAAAAGCAAAAGGTGTGGTTTGTGGAAGGTGCCATCCCATTGTTTTTTGGTTCTGACCTTGACATACTAGGTCGTGGGCAGTGAGGTGGACTTTTACTCCTCAACAACTGTTATTGCACCTGTGTCTGCAGGAGAAGAACCCACTGAAGAGTGAGGAGCTTAACCTGTGTCTTACAGGGTGACCCGCAGAGAGCTTTCTGTTATGTGGTGAGAATGAGAATACAATTCCCCAAAGATGGTTATGACGATGACTTTAAAGCTCATGTGAATCAGATATGATTCATTCAGGGTCACTTCATGAGAGCTTGCGGTGCATATGACAATGTGTTAAGCATGCTGGGTAATACTAACAATATAAGGAATGTTGGTGGAAGATACTAGTTTAACCACTTCAGTACAGCGCTCACCGGCCGCGAAACCTTGCCCGCATCCGTCACTCATAGTCTGCATGATAGTTTGTGCTGTGCATGGATGACCAATCTGTTTTGCTCTTGTGTGATAAGGAAAGGTTGAAAGCACTGAAAGCCTATTTTACTTTACAGGCAGCTTTACTTGTAATGTAAATCAGAATAGGTAACATATATGTATATGTTTGTCATTACATTATTTTAAATGTTCACAATTTTATTTTGATAAATGAAAAATTAGAAAAGTCATATGACGGCTGTCAGCTAAAGTCAATAAAAGTGAAATAGCTTGCCAGTGAAATAGCACGATATGATTTAAGTAACTACTGGAGAATCAGTGGAAGAGATTTGTAATTGGAATGCAAACTTGTGTCAGTTGTATTTTCTGGCTATGAGTAATGTAGTAATAAAAGTATTTCTGCACTGTAATTTCAGAAGACCAAAGAAATCTTCCTGGAGTACACAGGAATGTTAAATCTTTAGATCTTAGCAATGAGATAGATATGTTATTTTTACCTGGACAGCGTTTATTTCTCCTTTTCCTATAATAGCATGCAGATTTTTACTGTAGTAATCTGCCCTTCCTCCATCTTAGTGGGAGATAAACCCAAAGCTCATGGTGCACACCTAGAATAGAGTGTTCAGAACTTCCAGCCACCAAGACTCACCTTGCTTCCCTGGTGACTTTGTTTCCTTAAGCCTTGAATTTTAAGGGTAATTCCATAACCTTTCATTAAACTCCTTTTGTGGTTAGATCAGTATGAGTTAAGAGTTAGAAGCAACAGAAACAAATATGGGCTACATTTGAAGTAAAGTAATAGCAGCACAAAGGCAAGATATGAAAGATTATAAAGCACAATGAGTAGATAATGCTAATAGATGGCAAAGTTTATGCTAAAGAATAGTAGAAAAGAAGGTTAAAAGGATTGGATGGAGCTGGATTGTTGAAGACCTTGGAAGACAGCCATGTACAGGCTTTCATTGTCTATTATCAATAGATGATAATCTATTGTAATGTCAGAAATCTGAAAGGGTAAATGCCTTTGAGTTTTATTTTTTTTTTTTTCAGTATGATAGTTTCCTGACCAATGTACAGGATATCCTAGATGTCTTCAGAGTACACTATATATTCTGAGGCTGCAACTTGGATATATTTTTCTGTATAGCAATTTCTCACCATTTGACACGTGTCAATGCCTTGTTATCATCAATAGAGCCTAATATTCCTGGGTGTAGATGAGGATAAGTCATGTGTGGGGAGAAGCAGTGGTCTAGGATTCAGCAGGATTTGAGTCCTCATTCTGGTACAGATGAGGTAAATGAATTTAAACAACTGCTTAGATAGGTCCAGACTTTTGTTTTATCGTGGACTGGTACCACCCTGTGGCTTGGGGTTGGGGACTGGAGTGCTATGTGATGCAAACACTTAGTACAATCAAAAATTTCTACCTGAACAACTATACCAACAAAATAATAGCAACTACAACATTTAACATTCTGTGAATGCTCAGTATTTGTGAGATGATCTATTTGGTGTTGTTTGTTTTTGTTTTCAATTTTTCAAATCAAGTTTGCCTTTTATGTTAGGCAGTATACTTGGTATTGCAAATACTTTTAAAAAAAAACACAATTTCTATTTTAGGGTAATTTCAGATTTATACAAAAATTATAAAAAAAATGCAGAGGTTCCCATATACCCCATACCCTGTTTTCTATATTAAGTACCTACATTTTTTCCATGTAATTCTTACATCTGTGAAATGAGTACTGTGATACACACCAAGTGAAGTATAAGACTTTTTCTAGTTCATCTTAAGAATATATCCCACTAAGAAAGTTACTTGGATTAACTCCTTTATTTTGTGTGGTTATGTTATCAATTTAATATGGAGTTAAATTTATTTGCTCATTGTCTTTGACTTTAGGGTTGGCTTTTATCCTTGTAAATTTATTTACTGAATTATAAAATATTTACATATTGAGAATTAAGCCTTATAAAAAGTACTCAGAAAATTATGTCTCCTCTTTAACTCTTCCACCTTGTTTTTATACTCCCATAAGAAACTATTTTTTAATTTTCTGATTTATCAATAGTGTGTATACATAAACACATGCTGCATATATATACACATGTGTGTTTGTGTATGCATACAAATGCATATAAGTATATATGTACATGTATATGTTTATTTACTCATATTTACCCATATTTTTATTCAAAAGGCATGCATATATTGTTTTGTACCTCTTTATTTTTACCTAACAGCGTATCTTAAAAATAACTCCATGTTTCTTCATAAAAGTATATGAACATTTTCTTTTGGTATGGGTAAATAGTACTCTGTTGTGTGTGTATGTACTATAGTGTGTTCAACCAGTCTTTTATTACTAGACATTTAGGTTTTTCCCGATATTTTGCTGTCAAAATTAATGCTATCATAAATATATGCATTTGTTGCTTAATTGGTGTGGAAATATTTTTGGGGGGGTGCTAAAATTGCTAGGATACTGGGTCAAAGGATGAATGCTTATAGAGTTTTGTTAGATGTTAAAAAATTCTTCACAAGGATTGAAGCATTATGCAATCCAACTAGGAATATATGAGCTTACCTCTTTCCCTGTAGCTTCAGCAGCATAATTTGTTATTAGACTCTTAAATGTGGCAATTCTGATAGGTAAGAAATGAATGTAAGATGTATTATTAATTAACATAAGACCAGTATGGTTAAATAGCTTTATGTAGCGTTTTAGAAATTAAATTTTTGCCAAGCAAAGTACAGGGCACCTTGGCATTTAACCAGAAAGGTGTAAAAGTTAGATATTTTGTAACTATAGTTTTGAGAATTTGTAATGTTCATCTGAGGAAAGAATTTTTTTGTGTCTCAGTTTTCCTTAGTGGATTTGTATGGCATAGAGCATATAGATACATGTCCAAAGGAACAAGCTAAGTTTTTTCATGATCACATTATTCAAAGGTGACTTCTAGACTTTTCAAAACACTGATGGCTTTTTTTATGTATCGTGTTTCCCCAAAAATAAGACAGGGTCTTATATATTTATTTTTCCTCAAGAGGACACCCTAGGGCTTATTTTCAGGGGATGTGTTGTTTTACCCTCAAAGCCTCAGCTTGCAGCATGCACAGGATGGCCGGGACCTGACAGGGGGAGCTGAGCTTGTTGGTGGGGCTGCCCACACCTTTCCGGTCATCTCTGGGATAGTAGCTGTCACGATGGGGCAGATGAGGATTGCCTTCTTTCCGCAATGAAATGCATGGGTTGTGCAGAAACCCTGCGTAGCCACGCACATCACTAGGTCATATTTTCGGGGTAGGGCTTATATTGCTCAAATGCTTAGAAATCCTGCTAGGGCTTACTTTATGCTTAGATCTTATTTTCGGGGACACATGGTACTCAGCCACATGTTTACAGGCTCCAGTATCAGATGATTGAATGGTAAGACCTAAACTGAAATACTTACTGTATGAAAAAGATTTTAATAAAATATACCTTTATTGGTGAACATATCCCTTGGAGCTTGCCAACTGTGTTTTATTTGAAATGTATTTAGAAAGGATGATTTAGATCAGAGAAACACCTGCCTTGTAAATGCCCTTTGGAAATTGTAGATGCCACTATTATGAGAAAGGCAAAAGTCAGCTGAATGGGAGGGTGTGACTCTACGCTTCATTAGAGATCACTGCTTTATGCGTCCTGATTTCTTTAAGATGATTGTGACTAAGTTAATATAATTTTTTTAAGCAACAAGTTATAACAAAAAAAATTAGTTAAATGGCAAGGGAGGGTGCATGGCTTTTGATCCAACCACTGTCTTTTATAACCTAAAGCAAGTCATTTAGTATTTCTGGACCTCAATTTCCACCCCTTCTGAATGTGAGCAGTTAGGTCCAGTTGATCTTTAATGTCCTTTATAGTTCGAGATGTATTCTTGCTTTTAATTATACTATCCATCTTTGCTGTCTACATTTAACCCATGGCACTTCCATAGGGAATGGGTAGTTCTACGTAGAAATTGCCTTGTTCTTGAGTTTTCAGAATCTTTCCTAAAATTATTATTTTAGTACCACTTGTAAATAGTCTGTTGATTATTATGTACCATAGAAGTTTGAAATTCGTGAGAAGCTACCATTTATCTAAAATTATAGGAACTAGAGATAGGGAAAAAGCATGTTTATTGATGATTTGCATTTGTTGGTGCTCAAAGGAAATGCTCATTGGAGCTTTCTGGATTTTGGATGTTTGAATTTGGGTTGCTTAACTTTAATATAATGCAAATATTCCCAAATCTGAAAATGTCCAAACTACAAAACACTTCTGGACCCAAGCATTTTGGATAAGAGATATTTAACTTGTTGAAGTTGCTCTATAATACTGTTCTGGGCAATGTTTTTTTTTTTTTTTTTTTT